>JBBBDQ010002171.1:1135000-1327500 GCA_037127315.1 Ascarosepion bandense | reverse complement strand
GTAGTAATTAGTGGGGGATCAGTCTATTACTTCATAACAATAGAAAACCGATCCCCTACTTTATGTCTAGTAAAAGCCTTAATCATGTTTCCAGCTATTCAGTCAGTCAGTTAAATGCCATACGTGATACACGCTTTGGGCAATCATGTCTCTTTCGAGACATGGCTGACTGGACAGAAGATTATCCCGCAGTATGTTGTCATTGATTTCTGTGGTAGATTGGTTGTATAGGTGTTTCTGAATGTCTAAAATTTCATTATTCATAACTGTGTTCCCCTTTGGGTACTTCAGTCAGTCCGTTAAGTGCCATACGTGAAACACGCTTTGGGCGATCATGTCTCGAAAGAGACATGGCTGACTAGATTGAAGATTATCTCGCAGTAGATTGCCATTGCTTTCTGTGGTTGCCAGCCAAGGCTATAGAACCCAATCTGTCGTATTATTTAACCCATAACTGGAGGGAAGAGACGGATTAATACATTTCCCATTGTGCGTAAGTGAATGACATGAATTCAACTGGAATTCGAACTCGGCCCCACCGATTTGTCGTTTCGAGTCGATATTCAACGTGCTGTTATGGTTAGCAAAATTGCTTGGCTTGATCAATTTGATTTTGAGTAATGATTTCCATCCACGCAGGTTGTAGCCGACTTTCGGCATTTTGCCACACCTAAGCGACGGCTTAGGACATCATTTGCTATTATTTTGACGTGGCTTTTAATTTGCTTACTTACGGCTGAATAACGAGTTTGATCCTCATTGAGTGTCAGGAATTTCGAAGAAGTTGGTTAGTTCCTGTGACTTGAACCAAAGAGTTGTGAGTTCAATACGAGTGGTGAATAAGTGAATTCGATTACGCAAGAGTTTACACAGTGGAGTTCATGTACCCCAGTGATTGTCATAAAGGGTTCGGTTCGAAGTTCCTAGCACATGAATAAGGCCGGGGCGTGCAACGGTCGAAAATTCGTACAAATAGCAACAAAGATGAGGACAATAGTCCGAATAATGTAAATACTGTAAATACTGCCTCATCTCAGAAATATAGACAAATAGAATGATCTATTATTAAACGTCATACAAATGGCAACAAAGATGAGGACAATAGTCCGAATAATGTAAATACTGTAAATACTGCCTCCTCTCAGAAATATAGACAAATAGAATGATCTGTTATTAAACGTCGTACAAATGGCAACAAAGATGAGGACAATAGTCCGAATAATGTAAATACTGTAAATACTACCTCATCTCAGAAATATAGACAAATAGAATGATCTATTATTAAAAGTCATACAAATGGCAACAAAGATGAGGACAATAGTCCGAATAATGTAAATACTGTAAATACTACCTCATCTCAGAAATATAGACAAATAGAATGATCTGTTATTAAACGTCATACAAATGGCAACAAAGATGAGGACAATAGTCCGAATAATGTAAATACTGTAAATACTACCTCATCTAAGAAATATAGACAAATAGAATGATCTATTATTAAAAGTCATACAAATGGCAACAAAGATGAGGACAATAGTCCGAATAATGTAAATACTGTAAATACTACCTCATCTCAGAAATATAGACAAATAGAATGATCTGTTATTAAAAGTCATACAAATGGCAACAAAGATGAGGACAATAGTCCGAATAATGTAAATACTGTAAATACTCCCTCATCTCAGAAATATAGACAAATAGAATGATCTATTATTAAACGTCGTACAAATGGCAACAAAGATGAGGACAATAGTCCGAATAATGTAAATACTGAAGAAAATAAAGTTTGTGAATTCCTAATACGATTCCTTTACATCGTCCTGATTTATACATGAAAAATAATTACCTGTTAATTAAAAATAATTACCTGTTAATTAACAAAATAATACGTAAGGACAATGAAAACAGAAACAGCTCATTGTGAAAAGAAAAAAAAATTCTTCTTCTCTGTAAACCGAAGTAGCTGCGATTGAGGTGTTTGTTGGGGTGGTTCCCCTTTTTTAACTTGGTGATGTTTATTTTTAATTTCTACTGAATTTCATTCGCCACTTTCTTTCTTCTCACATGAACAACCATCTTCCACGTACATTCCCTCACCTGGTCAAGTCTCTCTTCTTTACTTTTAATCTTCAATTGATGATTCAACCTCGGAGTGCTATCGCATTTGAGGAAATTGGAATTTCTGGCGAACAAATTATAGCCTTCAAGACTGTGAGGAAATGGAGTCCAAAATTCAATGGTAGGAGGAGGAATTCGTGAAAACAACACCAGTATCGACTCTTCGCGCACTTGTAAAAGGCACTTAAGAAAAGTGGCCTAATGATCATTATTATTATTATTATTAGCGGCAATAAACGTGAAACATAATATATACGTAATCAATAATTAGACATCTGCAATGGTTAAATTAGCTGTGTTTGCCTCAGTGACAATGATATTCAGAAACCAAGTCCATGCAGACCATTTCAAATGTTGACTTTCAAATACTTGATTTAAAAAAGTAAACAAGTCGTTCTACAGAAGGATACTAAGAATGTCGCAAACGGAACTCGTAAGCAACGAGAACGACGTTTTATTGAAAATGAAAACAAAAAGAACACCTGGCAGCTTGACTACAGTCACTTTCTTATCGGCGGGATGACGCTTCCCTCTGTATTTTCTACTAATATTTTATGGCTTCAGAAGAACTTAGGTCTCTGGTGCCCTCAAAACTACAATTTACTACTAGAAGGTAGCTGAAGAGAGTGACAAGAAAGGACTGCAAATAAACTGCAAAAAAACTAAGTGTATGGTCATCAGCAAAAAGAGCATCCAAAATGCCAAATACAATTGCAGGATACTAAAATCTAGCAGGTACCAAAATTTAAATACCTGGAAAGTGTTCTAGCAGAAGACGAAAAGTGCGACACAGAGATCCGAGGGCGAACTGGCATGGTTAAAGACGCGTTCCAGAAGTTGATTAGAGTATTAAGAGACAGGAAAATTTCGCTAGAAACAAAGATGAGAATCTTGGATGGCTATGTGATGTTAGTTCTTCAATATGGTAAGGAATGCTGGACAATATCATCAAAGATGAAGAAAAAATTGAAGCAATAGAAATGTGGTTCTACCGGAGGATGCTGCGTATATTATGGCTCGAGCAGATGATCAATGATGAGGTTTTGGAAAGGATGGAAATGAAAAGGAAATTAATACTGAACATCAGGAAGAGACAGCTGGAGTTCTTGGGACATGCAATGAGGAAGGAGGGCTTGGAAAACCTGAATTCTAAATTGTTAATCCAGCTGTTTCATTGATTAAATTTAAGTTATGTGCCATACGTGATCGTTGTGGTGTAGGGGATATCGACTCGGAACGGTAAATCGAGAAGCCAAGTTCGAATTTTAGTTGAAGTCCTTGCATTCACTTGCGCAGAGATCCCCTCAGGATAGGTAATAATCCGTCTATTCCCTCCAGTTATGGGTTAAATAACTGGACAGATTGGGTTCTATAACCTTAGCTGGCAACCAGTCTACCGCAGAAAACAATGGCTACTTGCTGCGGGATAATCTTCTGCCCAGTCAGTCATGTCTCTTTGGACCATGTATCAAATAAAGCACTTAACTGACTGATTCACCCTTAGAAACATGAATGACTGGACAGAAAATTTTCCTGCAGCAGGTTGCCATTATTTTTTGCAGTAGACCGGTTGCCAACCGGGACTATAGAATCCAATCTGTCCTTTTTTAGCCCTCAGGTAGAGAAAAGACGTCGATTAATACCTTTTCCAAGAGTATTTAAGCGTAAGTGAATGCAAGAAATTCCACTGAAATTTGAACTCGGCTCTCCGATTTCTCATTTCGAACAGATATCTACTGCACCACAACGCACAGAGTAAGTATTCAGAAAAATGTGGGTAGAAGGAAAGACAATGTGGGTAGAAGGGTGTTATGTTGGTATGAGATCGACGTGCCATGAAGCTATTTTGATATACGGTTTACACTTTTTTATTTGAGATCTAAAACGACAAAACTTAGACTATTTTTCGTTTTGTTATACAAAAATAAACACTTGTCATGTTTTCGAGAGATTCCTGGTCAGAAAAGTTTGAAGCTTCAATTAAAAATAAAATTGGTACATTTACTCAAAATATGCCTCATTTTAATAAATATAAAAAAATTTTAAACTTACGGCCATAACTCTTTGAAATATTGGTTCCCGTACGATCAGCGAAGTTAAGCAATGTCGCACCTGGTACCGAGATGAGTGACTGCAAATGATGGAAGCTTGCATGTGAGACTGGTGTAATGGATAATGGTCCGGAATTGTTAATCGGGGAGCCGAGTTCCAGTTCTCGTTGGATTTGTTATATTCATTTATGAGCAAACTAGCAGTATAGCCCGGCGTTGCTCAGGTGTAATGAAAGCTTTAAAACTAATCCATGGTCCTAGAGCTCAGACTCAGCCTAAAGAATATTAGAAATAATAAAATAATTGCGACAATTTATCAATCGCACCTAGTATATATATATATATATATATATAAAGCTTTAAAACTAATCCATGGTCCTGGAGCTCAGACTCTTTGGATGTTGGCACGAAAGACTAAAAAGCAATAGTTGTTTCCAGTTAAAGCGAAACCGTAGCCTGGAAGAAAAATGAATTGTTGTAAGTCAAATTTTGATTTCCTGATATCGATATCCAATAAGTGCTTTTTGTCATAAACATAATTTTGAAGGCTAAATAAGTACTCTGAGTAAATGGTATCATGGCTGAGACTAAGAACTACAATTATACCTACTTAGAGTCAAACCCGAAGCAAAAAACTAAAATAAAAGGGCTGAAAAAAATACAGACATACAGGCAGATAAACAGACTCACACAAAAATATCTTGCCTTTTATATATATATATATATATATATATATATATTATCGATTTTCTGCACTATTGTAAGAATTTCAACCCTGAAACTTCTGAATATCATTTCTTATGTCTTTGTCTATGAGTGTATCAAATTTGATTAAAATCGGACCAGTCCTTCTATAGCCCGCTTTTTTCGATTATCGATTTTAGATATTTATCGGGTGTACCTCGACACAAAACCTAGCTAAGAACACTTGCAGGCGCTTATAGTACAACAGTGTAAATTTTCAAGAAAATCGGTTCAGCCGTTTCGGAGTCTATAGGTAACGGACACACAGACACACAGACACACAGACACACATACACACACAGACACACACACAGACAAAGTTCCATATATAAATAAGTTTAGATACCCTTCGGAAAGATATGAATCCATCCCTTCGCTCTCAATTATGGGTTAATTAGTAAAACTTTATCAGGAAATCGTTTTTCTTTCAAAGGGTATTTAAAATGAAATAAAAGTTTTGCGCAACACATTTAGATTTCCGCATAAATTAACACAAAGCGTTTGATATGACATTAAATAAAAACAACAAAACAAATAAAATTCTTCTTCTTCTTTGAGGATTTGACTTTTGCACAGCAACTTGATTATAAATAGAAAGTAAGTATTTTGATAATCTTGGTTATAATATTGAATTTCAACTTTACAGTTACTCTTGGTTATACTGATCGGATACCAAATTAGGGTTTTACTTACGTAGACTACCTTAATTATATAGATGGCATACTAATTAAAAAGTTAACGGTTGTGGTTCACCTTGCTTATATAAATCGCATATATAAGTAGAATTTGACTCTTGTAGTTCAACGAATTTAGCAGATATACAAAGATAGAAAGGGGCGGATCTCTTCAACTTGTACAGCGAGAATATTTTGAGAACCCTAGAAGTTATGCCAGGATTCGTCATCGGAGGCCACAATTTAAACAGCATAAGGTACGCAGATGATACAGTGCTGATAGTTGACACGGAAAGGAAACTACAAGACATCCTACAGAAGATGGCTGAAGAGAATGACAAGAAAGGACTACAAAAGACTGCAAGAAAGACAAATGCAGGGTCATCAGCAAAAAGGTCAGCCCAGAATACCAAATACAGGTGAGGGATACTAAAAACAAGCAGGTACAAAAATTTATATAACTGGAAAGTGTTCTAACAGAAGACGAAAAGTGCGACACAGAGATCCGAATGCGAATTGACAAGGCGAGAGTTGAGTAGAGTATTAAGAGACAGGACAATTTCGCTAGAAACAAAAAGGAGAGTACTGGATTGCTATGTGATGTCAGTTCTTTAATATGGTAGTGGATGCTCGACAATATCATCAGAGATGAAGGAAAAACTTGGATCAACTGAAATGTGGTTCTACAGAAGCATACTGGATATAAAGTGAGGGATCAGTTCCATATTACAATCAATATATAAACTGATCCCTCACTTTATGACCACAACATTTTCTATACATTTATATTCCTGAGATCCAAAAGCACAAAGTTGCATTCCAGGAGCTGAGTAGAGTATTAAGAGACAGGACAATTTCGCTAGAAACAAAGAGAAGAGTACTGGATTGCTATGTGATGTCAGTTCTTTAATATGGTAGTGGATGCTCGACAATATCATCAGAGATGAAGGAAAAAACTTGGATCAACTGAAATGTGGTTCTACACAAGGATGCTGCGGATATCATGGATCGAGCATGTGAGCAATGATGAGGTTTTGAAAAGGATGGATCCGATAAGGAATTTAATACTGAGCATCAGGAAGAGACAACTGAAGTTCCTGGGACATGCAATGAAGAAGGAGGGCTTGGAGAACCTGATACTCATTGGTCAGATAGAGGAAAAAAGAAACTGAGGAAGTCAGCGGATAACATAATTGAAAGACCTAATCAATTAGATGGTGGAACGAGGGTTGCATGGTGTAACAGGAGAAGGCGTGCTAAGAGCCACCAGGGATAGGGAGACGTGGAAGGCCATGATCGCCTACGTCCTGAAAGGACAGGGTACATAGAAGAAGAAGAATCCAGATAACCATTTAATCTTGATATGCTGTGAAAGAAATTAATACAAATAAATTAAACAACCCATTGACGTTTGGGACACCGTAATAGAAAATAATCCAAATAACCCATTCTTGTTGATACGCTGTAAAAGAAAATAATCCTAATATACCAAATAATTCGTTGACCTTGATATACTGCAAAATAAATTAATCCTTATTAATCCTTATTAACTAAATAATCCACTGACCTTCATATGGCGTCAAACAAACTAATCCCAATAAATCCAATAACACATTAATCTTGATAAGTTCTAAAAGAAAATGATCTAAATAAACCAAATTACCCGTTGGATTTGATATACCGTAAAAGAAATTAATCCAAATAAACCATTGCAAAGTAATGGAAAAGCAACGGATAACATATTTGAAGGGCCTGGGCGGGTCGATGACAGAACGTGGGTTGCATGGTGTAACAAGAGAAAGCATATTAAGAGCCACCAGGGATAGGGAGAGGTAAAAAGCCATGATCGACTACGCCCTGAAAGGACAGGCACATAGAAGAAGAACAAAAAGAAGAAGTATTCTCGTGCTACTCGACTATCAACTAGTTCTTACCGTTTGCCGCCAGTTCTATTCTAATCGTACTATTCCTTCTATTCCTTCTAGTACCTCATATCCGTGGAACTCCTCTCCAATTTCTTGCTTCCCTGCGGCCTAGAATTTTCATTTTTAAATTTTAATGCAAAGTCAATAGTTAACTTCTGTCTTTTTGTTCCGTTATTGTCCTTTTCCTCAATTTTTCTCACTGGAGTTTTCTCATTCTCTTTCTCTGCCTGTAGCCCACCTGCGTCTTAGTAGCTTTATTGCCTTGCTTGGGGTGAGGTGCTTTGAAAGAATATCTGGTAATTAATACATAGACAAATGGCCACAACTGAGCGGATGGATGACGGAACGGGGGTTGCGAAATGTTACAGTAGAAAGTGTGCTAAGAGCCACTAGGGATAGAGAGACGTGAGAGGCCATAATCGCCTACGTCCTGAAAGGACAAGGCGCATAGAAGAAGAAGTCGTAAGCATTTAAATAAATCCAGAGTTCATATTTAAGGTCTTTGTACCTTTCTTTCTTTCTACGGGCGGTTAGTAAGTGAAGAGGTAAAACAGAGGTAAAGAAAAAAATGTCCATATTGACTTTGAGTTCATGAGTCATGAGGTATTTCATTGTTGTTGTCTTCTTCTTCTTGACTGCAAGTGAGCGAATACAAAAAAGAAGTAAAGTATAAGGAGAGGAAGAGAGAATGTATGTATAGCCTGGACCTTGTGTCCGGTTCAAAGGATTCAAATTCATTTTTTACAGCATGGTGGTGTCTTATCTGATCTCCACGCTCATCTGACTGATTCAATATTCATTCTCTATTTTTTATAACAATTGTGTGTTGTGGTGCATTGGATATTGGCTCGGAAAGAGAAATCGGGGAACCGAGTTCGAATTCCAACTGAATTCATTGCATTCACTTACGCGCAAATACCCTTGGGAAAGGTATTAATCCGTCTATTCCTTCCAGTTATAGGTTAAATAACAGGACAGATTGGGTTCTATAGCCTTGGTCGTTAACCAGTCTACCGGAAAAAGGAATGGCAACCTACTGCGGGATAATCAGTCAGTCATGTCTCTTTCGAGACATGATCGCTCAAGCGTGCATCACGTATGGCACTTAACTGACTGAAAAGTTTGATACTTTAATTTCTTACAGTTGTGTAAATCACTCACTTTTCATTGGCCAGAAAATATTTTCACACAGGTTCCCCAAATTTGCCTTCGTCTTTTTCAGTCAGTACGGAATTAATTTTTTTTCTATTGGTCAAAAGGGTTTTCGCACTGGCTCAATAATCTGTAAACAGTTAAGAGGAAAGCGGTTTTTTTGGGGTTTTTTTTATAAGCGTTTTACCCCGAGCAAGGCATGTCACTGCCACTACTGCGCAGGGGGCTACGTAGAGTGGAGAAAGGATGACTAAATATAGGAAATGTCAGAGGGTGGGTGATAGGCGGGTAAGGATACAGAGAATGAGGGTTGGGTAGATGAGAGTGTTCTGAGAATAGTTTGGAGCTAGTGTGATAGGAGGTGTCTATTGACCCTACATTTAAACACCTGGAGATTGTAACTGTCGGGAAAGCAGACCTGTGGAAGGGAGTTCCACAGGCGGGAAGCGCGAGAAAAGAAGCTGTTGGAGTAGAATTTACGGTTACATCTTATTTGTTTAACTGTAAAAGGGTGGGACCTAGATGCTAATCTAGTATCTCGTGTAAATTCGTACTTAGCCGGCACCAGTGATCTAAGCTCATCGGAGCAGAAGCCATGAAAGTACTTGGAGAAGAGGCACAGGGAAGCCACATCACGCCGGTGAGAGAGCGGCTGCAGCCGGTCTGCCAAGTCAGTATAAACCACGTTAGAGATCCTCCTTTGTATTTTGTCAAGAAGCCCAAGGAGAGCAGCAGGGGCTCCCGACCAGATATGGCAGCAATATTCAATACACGGGCGGATGGTAGATTTGTATATGTGCAGAATAGATTCAGGTGGGAAAAACTTCCGGGCCCTGCACAGGGAACCGACTTTCATAGCAGCAGATTTGGCAATGGATTCAGTAATCGTTACTTTTGTTTTGTATTCACAGGTGATACATTTGCTCCATTATATTAGGATTACAAGCGAGAGTTTCTGTCGTTGTGGCAATGATATTGTTGGCAAAGTAAACAAAACTAGGCATAATTAAAGGCATCAAAGAGACGGTCGAAAACTATAAACACGCATAGCGGCTGTCGTTGAAACTCTTTCCATCTTTTTCTGTCTATCGCTCTCTGTTATTCTCTCTCTTTCCGGATTTTTCTCTCTCTTTCCAGAAATCATAAATATGGAAATAAAACTCGCACACTTCAATAGTAATTTAGCGAATATTTTCATACAAGAGACTGCACAATGACGGCCATATTTTGGAAAATGTGAACAAAATACGAAGAAATATTGTAGTTCGTGGAAGAGAGTGAGGTGCTTCGAGCAAAGCGAATTAACCAAAATGGAAAATAAAAATGAAATAAGCAAACATCCAATTAGAAATGTATATCCAACAACCAAAACAATCATGCGTCCCCGTCTCTCTCTCTCTCTCCCCAACTCTAGCCCATTTATTTAACCCGATATATTCATGTAAGCATATACAAATATATAAACATGTACAATATTGACAAATATATATATATATATATATAGACAAATATAAATTTATGAATCTGTACAGAAAGGTTCTCGGCGGCGACCCACTTCTCGAAACCCGACCACGTGACCACGTCTCATATTTATATTTAGAAAAAGGCTTCTGGGTCAGTGAAAGAACCTTTTAAGTACCTAGAAACCGGATGAAGTTTAACGAATTTGTACGTACATACCTTGTATACATGAGTAATATGCAATTTTTTCTGATCAGTTTTTCAGTACAAAACAGAGGGTCACACTATACACAGATAATTTCTATAGCGAGTAAATCGTTTGAAAATAATTGTTCGTCAACAATTATTCGATAACATTTATTCAAATTGTAAATCGTTTGAAAGAAAATTAATCAAAAGGGGAATTATATTAAATCAAATTATTCGAAATATCTATGTTTGTTATACGTGGTTTTAACCCTCTAGGGCCATTCGTATCATATTTGATACAGTATTTCCCTATAAGGAAATATTTGGTATTTCCCTATAAGGAAACATTTGGTATTCATTGACTGAGCAGTCAGTACTGCTTTCATTTGAAATTTATAAAATATTTCTCTTAAAAAATTTTTCAGGAAAATATTTCTTTCAAGGCTTGTTTTCATACTGTATCAAATATGATACGAATGGCCCTAGAGGGTTAATAATATAATATGATTAAGGCTTCTACTTGTCATAAAGTGGGGGATAAGTTCTATATTGTTATGAAGTAATAAACAGATCCCCCACTAATATGATACGAATGGCCCTAGAGGGTTAAAGAGTCAATACTGATTTCCTTCAGTTAGTTATCGGTAAATCAGTGTTGACACATTCAAAGCAAGACACATAGATATTCCAAACATAGGTATTTCGAATAACTATAATTTGGCATAATTCTCCTTTTGGTTAATCTTAATTAAAAAAAAAATTACTATTTGAATAAATGTTTTTCGAATGATTGTTTTTTAAAAATGTTCACATAATCCATAATTTCTTCTCAAAAATTTAAAAGAATGAATTTTCGGTGACTATGCACACTCTAAAAAGGTAAGTTTTAAATGTTAATAATAATGATTATCCTAAAGGTTAAGGTCCTTACCTGGTACATTTTTGTACCGGGTAGAGACCTTAAATCATCTCTCCTTTGTGTCTGACCTGGATGACAGAGTGCCGCCCAATTGTAGCTCTGTCCGAGGACAGATATGCAACTCAGAAAAATAATACTGTGTAGATGCACTGTTCCGGGAAACATTGTCCCAAGGTCGCGTTATCCTATCGCACCAGAGAGGTGGACCTGGTGCTCGCCACCGGGGCCAGAGCGACCGACGGTTGCGGTGACTGGGGAATATTTGTTCCTTTGCCGGTTCGTATGCTTTCCACATTAAAAACCGACTTTGTGTCTCATCTCCCTCTAGTGGAGGAGTAGGTTAAATATACTTACTTGGAATATATCGGGTAGGGTTTATTATCTCTCAATTGTGTCTCTGTCTGTGAGCAGAGGCGCAGCTGAGGAAAACAAAATACTGAGAGGTGCCCGGTCCCAGCGAACAGCTGCCCGAGGCTGCCCCCTCCCCATTGCATAAAAAGTGCGGATCGGTAATGATACCGATGCCAGATCAATCCACGTTTGCTGGGGTTGTCCTTGCACTGGGTGTACGCGCTAGAGTTCCCCACGTTAAACCCAACCTTGTGTCACATTCTTAGTGAGAAGATCAGTGTACATACACACAACGTTTAACCAACAACAGCAGGTCAGAAACAAACGAACGAAAAAATAAGTGAGAATGATATGAATAATCATAAACCCAAACATGATATGAATAATCATAAACCCAAACATGTACTTCAACTTATTGGAAAACCTGTAGTGAACAAAACAAGTTCTAGATTTAAAAATTCAAATGCTAAGCACTGACTCATGATTTTGTTAGAAATAAACAAATTTACTCGAATTCACAAAACCTTTGCTTAGCACACACAAAACTCGCGAAATTTCACACCTCGATGCGAAATGTTTTTCGGCCAATAAAAAACTAGGAAACATCTAAAAACAAAATAGAAGGGCCAGAATCACATCCAGGAGTGAATTCTCAAATGACATTCAGTAGACACAGAAAACGATATAAAAGACGGGACAAGACGACTGCCGTTAGATAGAAATGACACGAACGTTATAAACACGACCCTCGACAAATGTCAAGCTATTGTTTTTATTATTGTCTCTATCTTTCTCTCTCACCTCTCACCTCTCACCCATTTCCTTTTCACCATTCACCCTGAGCAATAACATTTCTACTGACAATAACGCTCACACATACATACACACATACGTTCCTGCCTACGTACACATAAACTCGTTCATGCAAGGACTACTACGAACTCTTGATAACGTTAACTTCTTAATACTGTTTTTCATTGAACATTAACTTCTACAATTCATTTTATTCTTTTATATTATTAAATTTCTATTTTAAACGTATAAAAGGGATACTTTTATTCTTCCACAAAGCCACCATTTGATAACCTTCTGATAATTCTGGATAAAACCTGTAATTTGTAGGGCTCTCGGTTATGTTTGACACAAGGTCGATTTAATAAATATTAAACATCTCCCTACTGCTTCAAGCCTGCATTATGTTCTGGTATTCCTGATAAAAAAATCTTTGTTATTGGAAACATTTGCATGATAAATGCAAATTTGAAATAAGAAAAAAATTCCATTTATTGTTTATCTGTATAAGGTATTTGTCGATTTTAAGTGGTATTGATAGTGGATGAGATAAGGTTACTTCCGGGACATGGTAAAAGAGAAAAAAAAAAGTACGGTATCGAAATCTTCGTATCAGATATTTTATGGTAAGTGTTTTTCCAACCATTGTGTCATAGTTTTGCATAAAAAAGCAAAGTAAGAACATTTATTTGCTATAAAATATGTCTAGGACGATCCTCACCATTGCAGTATTTCTTCACAGTAGGCTTACTAGAATTGCTCAGAAGCTGGAGTTGCATGATAAACAATATATATATATAAAAGGCAATCTGTGAGTCTGTGTATGACTGTTCTCTATGCACGCCTACATTTTTTAACCTACGACATTCAAGCTTTCTAGGGACACATATCTACAGGGAAGTCAGGTCGACACATACATTTTGAGTTTAAGTTCAGCAATTTTTACCTTTCACACATTTTGGCCAACGTAGCCGATTGTTTACATTTGCTTCGTAAAACATCTAAGATCTAAGATGGTTGCTAGATTACGTCACAGAAATCAAATCACACGTGTCAAACGCGACTAAAAAATGTGCTTTTATATTTAATTTTTATTCCGACTTTTAATAAATTTATTTGGTCAACAAAAAAAATGTGAAAAATTTTCCCAGTAATTTTGAAACAAAAGAATTAATATATATATATATGTGTGTGTGTGTGTGTGTTTTCAAACAAAAACAAAATATGTAAAAAAAAAGGAAAAATTTTCGTTTTAGGACCCGAAGACTAATATCCCTTCAAATCTTTCCAAAATCGTCTTTTTTCCGTGCAAATGTATATGCTGAACTCAAATCAGCAATTAGATATTGAAGAAACCGACCTTTTTTTGATGTTAACGACCAGAAAAAAAATCGGACTTCTTCTCGCTGTTTTTGTCAGCCATTACCGGCTTAGTGAGAGTCATTCGCTGCAGATCGATTTTAGACGTAGGAAGAAAATTTGGGCCTATTTACTTCCTTTACAAAAAAGTCCTTGTAGAAATTAGTACGCGATTTTTTTTTCGGTACTTAATTTCAGAAGAAAGTTATTGACATTGAAACAAGTGAAAAAAAAAGAGTTATTTGCGCGTAAAAAGTTATTTGCGTGTGTTTGCGTATATAACGAATATTAGCCTTCGAGTCCTAAAACGAAAATTTACCATGTCTACATTTTTAAATATTAGAAAATTTCTGAAATTCATTTAGTCAACAAAAAATGTAAATACTTTCCTCGTTATTTTGAAACAAAAACAAATGCAATGTTGTTTAGAATGTCGCACAAAACATCAACTCATGTTTACGCAAAGGAAAAAAAATAGTTTTTTTTAATGGGAATTTTGAACAATTTTAAACAATAATTTTTTCTATAATTATTTTTTTATATAACTGCGTTTTAAAGTGAGGCGGCGACTACAAGCGCTTGGAAATCGCAACACGCTGCATTAATCATCTAATTAAAAATGTTCTGAGTTGCACGAGCAACGCCGGGCTATGATGCTAGTCTATATGATATAACTCAGTTACTTTGCAAAAGTATTCATGAATCGCAATTCTATCTGAAGTAAATTCCGTATTGTGGCTCAAATTTTTATGATTAAAAACAAATCATTCGAATATTTCTCTCTACTCTGTTTGATCCCGGCTTGAAGCAAATGATTAACATAGCCGCACTGATGAGCTGTGATACAGCAAAACAGGCTTGTTTGCAGATAATATATAATCAACAACAAAAGTTGGATGTTTTTATAAATCCATAGGTAATATAATATTTCGTGGGATCAACCGGTCATCAGACCAAATTCGCAAAGTCAATATTCAGTGCTTTCCTAAACAACTTTTTTTTGTAAATTTAAGCGAAGGCCGCCGTGCGACGCGATGAGTTAACACTGTTTAGTTTATCTTCTTCCACCACCATTTTCTTCTTTCTCTTTTTTTCTTTCTCTTTTTCTTTCTTTTTTACTTGACTTTTTCTAGATAAATTTGAGCCATTCATTGTTGTATGAATTTGGTCTGACGAGCGGTTGATCCTACGAGATATATTACCTATGGATTTCTAAAAACATCCAATTTTGGTTCTTGATTATAATATTCTGTTCAATTTTAACATAGAGTTCTTTTTGGATTTAATCTCCTGAAGGATTTAACTTACCAAATACCAAGCATTCTACTTTATATATATATATATATATATATATAATCATTTCACCCAAAACAAGGCATTCCATTGCCACTATTGCGCATGGGGCTATATAGGGGAAGGTAAAGAGGAGGAGTGGTTAGGTGTAGGAAATATCAGAAGGAAGGTGATAGATGGGTAAGGATACCTAGGATAAGGGTTGGGCAGATGGGAAGAGTGTTTGAAAGAATCGGTAGCGAGTTGGTGTGTTATGAGGTGTCTATTGACCTTACAGTTAAACTCCTGGAGAGCGTAGCCGTCGGGGAAGCAATCATATGGAAGGGAGTTCCACAGTCGGGAAGTGCGAGAAAAGAAACTGTTGGAGTAGAAGTTGCGGTTGCATTTTATCGGTTTAACTGTAAAAGGGTGGAATCTAGTTGCTAATCTAGTTTCTCGTGCAAATTCGTATCTAGGGGGCAGCAGTTCATTGGAGCAGAAGCTGTGAAAGTATTTATAGAAGAGACACAGGGAAGCCACATCGCGCCGGTGAGTGAGAGACTGCAGGCGGTCTGCCAAGTTGGTATCGATCACATTACAGGCCCTCCGCTGTACCTTGTCGAGAAGCCCGAGGAGAATAGCAGTGGCACCCGACCGGATATGGCAGCAGTATTCAATGCACGGGCGGATGGTAGATTTATAAATGTGCAAGATAGATTCAGACGGAAAAAACTTCCGGGCTCTGCAAAGAGAACCGACTTTTATAGCAGCGGATTTAGCAATGGATTCGATATAGTCATTCCATGTGAGATCCGCTGTAAGTGTGAAACCAAGGAGGCGTAGTGTTTTACTCTTTGGGAGGCAAACCTGGTCCATGCTAATGGGAGGTAGGTGCGATTGTCTATGATGGTTAATTGATAGTAGCTTTGTTTTAAAAGCATTAAAGCTTACGAGCCATTTCTTACCCCAGTCCACTACGGATTGGAGGTCCTTTTCAAGCTCGGCTGCAAGGTTAGCTTTGTCGCCTACACCAGATTTTTGGTCGAGGCAAGATTAAATTATATATATATATATATATATATATATATATATATATATATATATATATATATATTTCACGCCTGTCATCACGCTCAATAAATATAGTTATTAAACTTTAATACCAATTATGAACGCCGTTGTCGCGTGTTTCCTCTTTAACAGTGCCTGATTATTGTTTTGCAATGTCGTCGAGTATTCAAATATATATATATATATATATATATATATATATATATATATATATATATCCTCTGTATTACAATAAAGACCGTTGTATATTGAACAGGTGAAGAGACTCATCCCTTGTTTCCTGTTTAGGATGCGGTTTCCGGTTTTCTCTTTTCCATTCATTTAACCTTACGTAGCCCCCTGCTCATCAGTGGCGTTATCGCCTTGCTTGGGGTGATATGATTAAAAAAAATATATGTATATATATATATATATAGATCCAGACATAACGTGGATTAAAGCAGCCAAGCATTACAATGGAAGTAAAATATGTAGACTGTGCCAAGAAAATTAGAGATTATGCTATACCCAAACAAAAAGGAACTGTTGAATAAAAGAACGGAAATTATGACTAAGTGTAACCATACTACAAAATACCTCTTAAGTTTAGACCACCATAGATGAAAACGCCATAATTCCTTGTAATTTTAAAAATTGCGCCTTTAAAACTTCCCTGCCACTTGAGCGTTCAAAAAAAAAAAACAGTTATACGAGCGTTCTAAAAAAAAAAAAACGGTAAAATTCGTTATTGCAAATCTCCTGAAGACACTACTCATGATAGAATCATTCGTCTCGTTTACAAATGGAATATATATATATATATATATATATATATATATATATATATATATATCCCTCCTGTCACGGTCACGAAGTTTGGATTATTTTTTTATGCCTTAATGTATGATATTTAATAGTAACCCCTTAACATATATGTTGCCGTCATTTGAGACAGTAACATATAAATATTTTGCTGTCATTTTTGACGGTACAGATCCACTCGTTTTAGAAAAAAATATTGCAGTACTCTAATATCTAAATCCAAATTCATAACCTCCCCACTAGTGTTGGAACAACCTCTTCCTGATTGACTATGTGATCAGGATTATAGCCATAATCACCACGCTTAGCCAATTGAGGGAATATGAGGCTATGTAATCCTCATTTGGATGTTTTGATGTCAAAGTTGTTCTTCTCGACCAGTGCTACCCGAGTCTATAGGACCCAGTCTGTTCTGCTATTTAAAACAAACCCGGCGCGGGGGAGTAGAACAAACCCATACTTTTCCCAAGGGGTCAGTCAATCAAGTCAGTCAAGTGACGTACGTAGTATACACTTAGGCTATCATGTCTCGAACGACTGACTAGGAAAAAATTCTCGCAGTAGGTTGCCATTATTTTTCAAGAAAATAGATTCCAATCTGTCATATTTAACCCCTAGTTAGAGGCAGAAACAACGGATTAGTACCTTTTCAAATGGTTTACATTATTCGGACTAAACTGAATTGTTTCGGTCCTGAGTTTCACACATTTTATAAATACTTCTGTAGCACCTGTTCTGTTGAGATTTCTTCCTTGGTACCTCGGCTTTACGGGTTAACGTGCAGAACCTAGTTTGGCAGATAGGTCTCATTATTTTACTATTAGATTTACCAAGTGTAAAGATAAGTGTTTTTAGCTAATGGTTTTTCCTCTGACACTTCTCACTTGTGGAACTTTTGTTTTCTCTTCCAAAAAATATTTTAAAAATGTTATTTTTTTCTGGTGCTGAGTTGTCTCGGTCCTGAGTTGTTCCAGTGCTCAGTTATTGGTGTTCAGTCAGCGGTGTTGAGTTGTCTCGGTCTCTAGTTGTTCCAATGCTCAGTTACTGGTGTTCAGTCGGCGGTATTGAGTTGTTTCGGTCCTTAGTTGTTCCATTGCTCAGTTACTGGTGTTCAGTCGGTGGTGCTGAGTTGTCTCGGTCCTGAGTTGTTCCAGTGCTCAGTTATTGGTGTTCAGTCGGTGGTGTTGAGTTGTCCTGCACACTTTTTATAAATACTTTTGTAGCAACTCTTCTGATGAGCTTTCTTCTTTGGTAATCTCGGATTCATTAATTCAAGCGCAGATAGATATCTTTATTTTACTGTTAAATTTTCGAAGTGTAAATGTAATGGCTTCTTGCTAATGATTTTTTTCTGATAATTGTCGCTTGTGAAAATTTTGCTTTCTTATCAACTGTAATATTTAAAAAAGTGTTATATGACTCTCCTACGAGTAATGAACTCGTCTTTTTGCTACATATAAACTGGCAGTATAGCCCGGCGTTGCTCGGATGTAATGAAAGCTTTAAAACTAATCCATGGTCCTGAAGCTCAGACTCAGCTTAAAGAATATTTGAAATAATAAAATAATTGCGACAATTTACCAATCGGTCCTAATATATATATATATATATATACCTAGCATATATATATATATATATATATATATATATATATATATATACTAGCAGTATAGCCCGGCGTTGCTCGGGTGTAATGAAAACTTTAAAACTAATGCATGGTCCTGGAGCTCAGAGTCAGCCTAAAGAATATTTGTGTGAAGTTTGTATAAAGAACAGACAGACAGATGAACAGACACACACACAAACATCTTGGCTTATATATATATATCTATATACTATCGATTTTCTGCACTATTGTAAGAACTGCAACCTTGAAACTTCTGAATATCGTTTCTTATGTCTTTGTCTATTAGTGTATCAAATTTGATTCAAATCGGACCACTCCTTCTATAACCCGATTTTTTCGATTATCGATTTTTGATATTTATCGGGGGTACCTCGACACAAATCCCAGCTAAGAACACTCGCAGACGCTTATAGTACAACTGTGTAAATTTTCAAGAAAATCTGTTCAGCCGTTTCGGAGTCTATATGTAACAGACACACACACACACAGTCAAAGTTCCATTTATAAATAAATTTAGATTACCTGTGTGACTTCGTACCAGGTAAAGAGGGTAGGAAAGATGTGAAAACAAAAAGAGAAATCCAAAGAAATTGGAAAGAGAAGGACTAAAAACAGAGGAAAGGAAAAAACAAAAATAAAAAAACAAAGAGGAAAACAAGAGAGAAAGAAAGAAGCGAGAGGAAAAAGCAAATGAAAAAAGTGAAATAGACCCCAAATTTAGGTAGGGAATAAAATACAGACATATACATATATCGGTCACGTGACCTCTGGGCTTAACAAAGAGGAAAAAGTGAGAAAATACACAGAGCAGGAAGAAAGTCTGAAAACGTGAGAAAATGCCCAGGGTGAACAGGAAGACAACAGAAAACAACAAGAGCTGGAAAAAGATAGAAATTTCAAACTTTGGCCAGAAACGAATTATAGATAGATACATTTTTTCGTAACATTGTATAAAACTAAATCCTTTGGCATTTAAAAAAAATGATGAAATCACATACACAGACATAGGAATTATTCAAAAAGCGCAGATCTGACGACATTTAAAAATGCAAAACGAAAATATAAATTCATTAGTGCTCATAACAGGTGTTTACTCGTGCAACCAGACTGGCAACTCGGTCCCACCCATTCACAGTCAGGTTAGCCAAATGCAGACGGCAATTCTACTCTTGCAGCTTCTTCTCTCGCACTTCCCGCCTGTGGAACTCACTCCCGTATTCTTGCTTTCCTGACGGCTACAACCGCCAGAAATTTAAATGCAAAGTCAATACTCATCTACTAACCACTGGACTCTAGCTCTCTCCCCACCCCTGTATAACCCTCCCTTTCTCTCCACCTATGTATCTGTCATCGCACCTGCTTTCTCAGCTTTCTATTGTTCCTTTCTAACTAGTTTGTACTCCTCACTCTTTTCTAATTAATCTTTTTACATTTATGTAGCCCCCTGCACATCAGTGGCGTTTCCGCCTTGCTCGGGTGAAATGATTAAAAAAATAATAATAATAAATTGGAAGAAAAAAAATTAAAATTAAATTAAAAAATAATAAAATTAAAGGAAAAAGTAATAGTTTCCCGCCTTTTTTATTACTAGTTTTGTTTTCTTATCTTTTCTATCCTCTTTATCTCGTACGAATTTTTTTCCAATAAAGGAAGCGAATCTTCATAAATTTTTCTTTTAAAAATTAACGTTTATTAATATCATTATTAACTACATGATAAGACATTGTTCTTTCAATGTTGAAACAAAATGTACACTTTTGTAGTAGATTGTAGTTTGTACATGTTCTAGAGTATAATTTATAATATATATACATATATAATTTTGTTTAACACACTTCCCTGTCAAACACCACTTCCTATTTCTTCCTTTACTCCCCCTTCCCCCTTTTAGAGCTAGACAAAGCCAAATTTTTATATTTTTCACTTACAACTCAACCTAAAAGTAATGTTGTCCAAAATCTAAAAATAGACATTGATTACTATCTACTTATTAATCCCACCCATCTAGTTTTTATGTGACGTAAATCTTTGAAATGTTTTGAACTTCCGCCGGTAACATCTTATTTTATTTTGAGTATTAAAAGTTGCCGATGAAACGTGAAATCTCTCATAGGGATTTCATGTAGAAATGATTATACAACGATTTTGAACTTCGTAATTTATTTTATTTGATATATATATATATATATATATATATATATATATAGAGAGAGAGAGAGAGAGAGAGAGAGAGAGAGAGAGGGAGGAAAGAGAGCGAGGGCGAGAGCGGGAGAGAGTGGAAGAGAGAGAATAAGCTTCGATAGGCCGATATGATAGCTATACGAACGTACTTGCGAACATCGTTTATAATGCAGTAATCAAAACTGTACTAAAAGCAAGCCAAGTAGATAAATGCAATTGAAACTGAAATTTCCGCTCGCTGAAATTATACGTTTCGCTCTCCACTGTCAGTATTACACATTTTCGCCGCCATGATTGTTAGAATGTTACGTATCGCACATGCGTTCTGTTCCCCTTTGAAGGCGACCAATCGGCATTGATTACACTATTTCTATGTTAGTTACACAAGAATAGTGACCAGTAATAATAAAAACTTAAAAATAAAAAAGGAAAAAAAAAAAAATGAAGAAACGATATAATTGATTTATCCATTAGTTTTATCAGTGGGTGGTTTGCTCATTAATTTAAACGGACCGGTTTTCGATATATCGATTACTTTCGACAGGTAAATACGAGAAAAAAAGAATTTATTTGAATTTTTAGCATCGTCGTCTCAGAGTTTGTTTGGTCAGTGTGTCGGTCTGTCTGCTTCTGTTCATATCTATATCGGTTCATCTGAATGTATGTGTGAATGAATTTATCCAGTGATGTGTACATGTTTGGTGATGTTCGGCGATGCCGGTGGCCAACTTCTTGACTGTCTGTGCCTGAGATTCAAGTAGGGAGACGTGTAAAAGGTTTTCTACTAAGAAATGTGAGAAGGGAGTATATTTTAAATATGGAGAAACAGGCGAAATAAACACTTTTTTAAATTAAATATAAACTTGGTGTATATTTCATTCTTGAATTACATGTTTCCGTGATATGGATGCCAGGGGTCGTCACAAAATCTGCCCATCTTCTACACGCTAGTGTATGTATGTATGTATGTATGTATGTATGTATGTGTTAATGCATGTATGCATGTATCCACACACACACACACACACACATATATATATATATATATATATATATATATATATATAGATAGATAGATAGATAGCATGACTATAAATTTTATTCTTGAGGGTAAACGTATTTATTTAAAATGCTATTTCTGCATTTTCCAAACAGCGCAGTTAATAGCAAGCGGTCGAGATTGAAAAAATTATCTATCTATCTATCTATCTATCTATCTATCTATCTATCTATCTATCTATCTATCTGACAGTCCATTTCTTTCTTTCTTTCTATCTATCTATCTATCTATCTATCTATCTATCTATCTATCTGACAGTCCATTTCTATCTATCTATCTATCTATCTATCTATCTATCTATCTATCTATCTATCTATCTATCTTACAGTCCATATCTATCTATCTATCTATCTATCTATCTATCTATCTATCTATCTAAAATGCTATTTTTACTTTTCTTAAACAATTCAGTTAATAACAAGTGGTCTAGATTGAAAAAATATCTATCTATCAAGCTAGCTAGCTAGCTATAAAATTTGTGACAGTGTCGTTTTTTGTTTAACTAAATATAATTATATTTCTTAAAGCAAGTTGATTCTGTTTATATCTTCGTGCATCTGGGTTTTGAAAAAATATTAATAACCTTGCCATTATCTGTGATCTGTTATGATTCCTTATTTTTCCAAAATTATCATCAACAACAACAGATCGCGGTTTTTTATTGTTACCAGCTTATTATAGGATATGAGTAACTAATACTCCTAATGAGATACAAAAGAGCAGGAATTAAAAAAAAACATTTCACTCCTAGAAAACCAATAAATTCAATAAAACTCAAAAGGTTTATTGAATGTTAAAGTGTATGATAAAAACAGAGAAGACAATAAAAGAACAGCAATTAAAAACCATTTCACCCCCCCGCTCCAAGTTAGGCAATAAAACCACTAAAACATAATGGGCTATCAAGTGTTAGAGAATAGGTATAAGAAACACTATTAAGAAGAGAGAACAACGAAAGCACCAGAAATATGTAAAGAGAAGCCATATATTTTCTCGTTATTAATTGATGAATTTTCTAAAAAAGAATTAAATTCTCAGAAAGGGCGTTGCAGAGAGAGAGAGAGAGAGAGAGAGAGAGAGACAGAGACAGAGACAGAGACAGAGAGAGACAGAGAGTATGCCACGAAGTATTGTGGTGATACCGGGCAAAAGCGATGGACCGGTTGTTTGCGCTCTCACGACCAAAAAACAAATGACCAAAAGTCGTCGTTGCGCATCCTTGTCGCGCAGATGTTTCGGTTGAAAAATAAAAATTAATTAAATATTAAATTTCCAGTTTGCGAGTCTACGCGAATTATATTTATCAGCTAATGGTAAGCCCAGAACCAAATACAAGTGTGAGATCCCAAACGAGCTGCTGTGATCCAAAAAGAAGATATAAAAAGCGGATACAGAAAGCATAGCCAGGCAGACCGACTCGAGGAGATGAGTGTAATCAATATCCCCTTGACCTAAGTCAAGCGGCTACTATGTTTGCCTCCCTTACCGCCTTACCTTCTTCCCTGTCTCAAAACTACTTACTGGCCGAATACTTACGGGGCGAATACATCAAAGACATTCCTTACATACAAGACGCCTCCACACTACTTTAAGTATCGAATTCTCCTTGTCAGCCTTCTATTGCCAAAATGAACAACATTCCTAAGTATGAATTCTCTTTTCAGCATTTTATTGCCATGAATATTTTAACGCCCGTTGGACCTATACTTCAAGCATTACTTTAATTGTAGAAACCTTAATTGATATGTGTATATATAAAATGTTATTTAATACAGGTTTCGTTGAATAATATAGACAAGTTTTGTCTATTTTGTGTAGGATCCGTTCGTATCGTCTGATAAGCTTGATGGTGCTATCTTTGAAAGACGACAAGACATCACAGTAATTGTTGATTTTTTTGTCAGGTCTAAGCTTTCGGCTTACATAAGCTATTATCAAATAAAAGACATTAACATATATTGAACATAGAACATTTAAGCTATTAACAAAGTGGAATTAAATAAAGAGAATTAAATCAAAGAGACAAGTTCATTTTTACAGGGGCAGATGGCCGCAGACAGTGACAAAATGGTGATCCGATTACAGGCATTTGAGTATGTTAGTAGAGATATCAAAATTTATCGTATTCAAGCCAGGTTTAAGTTGTTTGATGTAGATAGCTTCCAGGATTTTGAGTTTTCGTTTATTATTTTCTTGTCTAAATATACATGTGTTTTCAACGAGCGTTTTTATGAGAAGTGTGCGTTCATAACCGTGTTGTTTTAAATGTCGGAATATGTTTGAATTGTCATTTAAGTACAACGTCATCCGCCACGGTAAAATGGGGATGGGGGTGATATTTCGATTGCCTACTGTTGTATCATTTGGATCTGACGAGCCGCGTTAAGAACATCAAAGCGGTGAAATATGTATCATCCAAGCTAATAATCAAAAATGCTTTATGACAGTAAACAGTATCCGGCAGTAAGGTCTCTGATTGGGAGGTTGTGAGGAACATGGAACCACCTCTTAATTGTTGTTGTTCCCAGATCCACCCTGACCTGGAGTGGTAGCAGTTGGTAGGGTCCCAGCTATGGGCAAGTAGTTAACCCCCCCAAACTGGGGTCAAAACACTATGAAAATATAGAAATAGACTTTTATAGAAAATTGTGTGTATTTTGGCAGCATTTTTTAATTAATACAGATTTCGTTGAATAATATAGACAAGTTTTGTCTATTTATTTTGTGTGGGATCCTTTCGTATAGTCTGATAAGATTGATGGCGCTATTGTTAAAAGACGACAAGAAATCACAGTAATTGTTGATTTTTTTTGTCAGGTCTAAGCTTTCGGCTTACATAAGCTATTATCAAATAAAAGACATTAGCATATATTGAACATAGAACATTTAAGCTATTAACAAAGTGGAATTAAATAAAGAGAATTAAATCAAAGAGACAAGTTCATTTTTACAGGGGTAGATGGCCGCAGACAGTGATAAAATGGTGGTGGTGTGTTTCTTGATCCGATTACAGGCATTGGAGTATGTTAGTAGAGATATCAAAATTTATCGTATTCAAGCCAGGTTTAAGTTGTTTGATGTAGATAGCTTCCAGGATTTTGAGTTTCCGTTTATTATCTTCTTGTCTAAGTCAGTCAGTTAAGTGCCATACCTGATAAACGCTTGGGCGATCATGTCTCGAAAGAGACATGATGGACTAAGCAGAAGGTTAACCCGCAGTAGGTTGCCATTGCTTTCTGCGATAGATTGGTTGCCAGCAAAGGCTATAGAACCCAATTTGACCTGTTATTTAACACATAACTGGAAGGAAGAGACGGATTAATACCTTTCCCAAGGGTATTTGCGCGTAAGTGAATGCAATGAATTCAACTGGAATTTGAACTCGGATTCCCGATTTCTCGTTCGGAGCCGATATCCACTGTACCACAACGCACATCCGGTCTTGTCTAAGTATACATGTGTTTTCAACGAACGTTTTTCTGAGAAGTGTGCGTTCATAACCGTGTTGTTTTAAATGTTATTTTTCTACTCAAATTGCTTTTCTTGATTTGTAATCATTTTATGACTTATAGTGGGCTATCTACCACAAGGCGAAATTCTGTTAACCTGCAAAGGTATATAACTATCCTTCACTAGAAAGGACTCTCCAATACAAACGGAAAAGAATAGATAAATAGCCCCTATAGCATAAGTAAAAGAAAAATAATAAAAATAGAAATAATAATAAAAATGGAAAATAATAATAAAAATGGAAAATAATAATAAAAATGGAAAATAATAGAAGCTTTTTAGTCTCAGCTGACGATATCATCGTCGGTTTTATCTCGTATCCAAAAATTTAATTTCTTTCCTGACCGCTTTCTTAATGAAGATGACGTTGATGACTACAATCACCGCCAATGTGAACGTTTAAGACAAGAAGCTTTCCAAATTCACCAAGAATTCAATTTCTTCTTTGCTGATCAATTCCATTATGTTGATGATGTTGAAAAAACATTCACTACCAATGTGAATGTTTAGGACTTCAAGATTCAACAAGACTGTAATTTCTTTGCCAATCCCTGCCCTTATGTTGATGACATTGATGACTACATTCACCACCAATGTGAATATTCAGGACTTCAAGATTCACCAAGATTAATTTCTTTGCCGGACTCTGCCCTTATGTTGATGACATTGATGACTACATTCACCACCAATGTGAATATTCAGGATTTCAAGATTCACCAAGACTAATTTCTTTGCCGAACCCTGCCCTTATGTTGATGACATTGATGACTACATTCACCACCAATGTGAATATTCAGGACTTCAAGATTCACAAAGATTAATTTCTTTGCCGGACTCTGCCCTTATGTTGATGACATTGATGACTACATTCACCACCAATGTGAATATTCAGGACTTCAAGATTCACCAAGACTAATTTCTTTGCCGATCCCTGCCCTTATGTTGATGACATTGATGACTACATTCACCACCAATGTGAATATTCAGGACTTCAAGATTCACCAAGACTAATTTCTTTGCCGATCCCTGCCCTTATGTTGATGACATTGATGACTACATTCACCACCAATGTGAATATTCAGGACTTCAAGATTCACCAAGACTAATTTCTTTGCCGATCCCTGCCCTTATGTTGATGACATTGATGACTACATTCACCACCAATGTGAATATTCAGGACTTCAAGATGCACCAAGACTAAATTCTTTGCCGAACCCTGCCCTTATGTTGATGACATTGATGACTACATTCACCACCAATGTGAATATTCAGGACTTCAAGATTAACCAAGACTAATTTCTTTGCCGAACCCTGCCCTTATGTTGATGACATTGATGACTACATTCACCACCAATGTGAATATTCAGGACTTCAAGATTCACCAAGACTAATTTCTTTGCCGAACCCTGCCCTTATGTTGATGACATTGATGACTACATTCACCACCAATGTGAATATTCAGGACTTCAAGATTCACCAAGACTAATTTATTTGCCGGACCCTGCCCTTATGTTGATGACATTGATGACTGCATTCACCACCAATGTGAATATTCAGGACTTCAAGATTCACCAAGACTAATTTCTTTGCCGAACCCTGCCCTTATGTTGATGAGATTGATGACTACATTCTCCACCAATGTGAATATTCAGGACTTCAAGATTCACCAAGACAAATTTCTTTGCCGGACCATGCCCTTATGTTGATGACATTGATGACTACATTCACCACCAATGTGAATATTCAGGACTTCAAGATTCACCAAGACTAATTTCTTTGCCGAACCCTGCCCTTATGTTGATGACATTGATGACTACATTCACCACCAATGTGAATATTCAGGACTTCAAGATTCACCAAGAGTAATTTCTTTGCCGGACCCTGCCCTTATGTTGATGACATTGATGACTACATTCACCACCAATGTGAATATTCAGGACTTCAAGATTCACCAAGACTAATTTCTTTGCCGGACCCTGCCCTTATGTTGATGACATTGATGACTACATTCACCACCAATGTGAATATTCAGGACTTCAAGATTCACCAAGACTAATTACTTTGCAGGACCCTGCCCTTATGTTGATGACATTGATGACTACATTCCCCACCAATGTGAATATTCAGGACTTCAAGATTCACCAAGACTAATTTCTTTGCCGGACTCTGCCCTTATGTTGATGACATTGATGACTACATTCAACACCAATGTGAATATTCAGGAGTCAAGATTCACCAAGACTAATTCTTTGCCGGACCCTGCCCTTGCTTGATGACATTGATGACTACATTCCCACCAATGTGAATATTCAGGACTTCAAGATTCACCAAGACTAATTTCTTTGCCGGACCCTGCCCTTATGTTGATGACATTGATGACTACATTCACCACCAATGTGAATATTCAGGACTTCAAGATTCACCAAGACTAATTTCTTTGCCGAACCCTGCCCTTATGTTGATGACATTGATGACTACATTCACCAATGTGAATATTCAGGACTTCAAGATTCACCAAGACTAATTTCTTTGCGGACCCTGCCCATATGTTGATGACATTGATGACTACATTCACCCAATGTGAATATTCAAGGATTTCAAGATTCACCAAGACTAATTTCTTTGCCGAACCCTGCAGTTTGTTGATGACATTGATGACTACATTCACCACCAATGTGAATATTCAGGACTTCAAGATTCACCAAGACTAATTTCTTTGCCGGACCTGCCCTTATATTTGATGACATTGATGACTACATTCACCACCAATGTGAATATTCAGGACTTCAAGATTTCAAGTCCTAATTACTTTGCCGAACCCTGCCCTTATGTTGATGACATTGATGACTACATTCACCACCAATGTAGATATTCAGGACTTCAAGATTCACCAAGACTAATTTCTTTGCCGAACCCTGCCCTTATGTTGATGACATTGATGACTACATTCACCACCAATGTGAATATTCAGGACTTCAAGATTCACCAAGACTAATTTCTTTGCCGAACCCTGCCCTTATGTTGATGACATTGATGACTACATTCACCACCAATGTGAATATTGGGACTTCAAGATTACCAAGACTAATTTCTTTGCCGAACCCTGCCCTTATGTTGATGACATTGATGACTACATTCACCACCAATGTGAATATTCGGAACACCAAGATTCACCAAGACTAATTTCTTTGCCGAACCCTGCCCCTTATGTTGATGACATTGATGACTACATTCACCACCAATGTGAATATTCAGGACTTCAAGATTCACCAAGACTAATTACTTTAGATCCCTGCCCTTATGTTGATGACATTGATGACTACATTTCACCAATGTGAATATTCAGGACTTCAAGATTCACCAAGACTAATTTCTTTGCCGGACCCTGCCCTTATGTTGATGACATTGATACAAAATACATTCACCACCAGTATTCAGGACTTCAAGATTCACCAAGACTAATTACTTTGCGATCCCTGCCCTTATGTGATGACATTGATGACTACATTCACCACCAATGTGAATATTCAGGACTTCAAAGATTCACCAAGACTAATTACTTCCGATCCCTGCCCTTATGTTGATGACATTGATGACTACATTCACCACCAATGTGAATATTCAGGACTTCAAGATTCACCAAGACTAATTTCTTTGCCGATCCCCCTGCCCTTATGTTGATGACATTGATGACTACATTCACCACAATGTGGTCGTGCCAGGACTTCAAGATTCACCAAGACTAATTACTTTGCCGATCCCTGACCTTATGTTGATGACATTGATGACTACATTCTACCAATGTGAATATTCAGGACTTCAAAGTCCGCAGACTAATTAGCACATGAACCCTGCCCTTATATTTGATGACATTGATGACTACATTCACCACCAATGTGAATATTCAGGACACAAATTCACCCAAGACTAATTACTTTGCCGATCCCTGCCCTTATGTTGATGACATTGATGACTACATTTCACCACCAATGTGAATATTCAGGACTTAAGATTCACCAAGACTAATTACTTTGCCGAACCCTGCTGCCATGTTGACATTGATGGCTACATTCACCACCAATGTGAATATTCAGGGACTTCAAAATTTACCAAGACTAATTCTTTACCGATCCGCATATGGCTGATGACATTGTTGACTACATTCACCACCAATGTGAATATTCAAGACTTCAAGATTCTGGGTATTTCTTTTGATCACCTTATGTTGATGACATTGATGACTACATTTCACCACCAAATGAATATTCAAGAAGTTCAGACTACCAAGACTATTCGCACCCGAACCCATAACACACCCTTTATGTTGATGACATTGATGACTACATTCACACCAATGTGTATGAATATTCGGACTTCAAATTCACCAAGACTAATTACTTTGCCAAAGACCCTGCCCTTATGTTGATGACATTGATGACTACGTTACCGCAATGTGGATATTGGGACTCAGATTCACCAAGACCATTAACTGTATCCACACCCTTATGTTGATGACGGTGATGACTACATTCACCACCAATCATGAATGTTCACGAGGACACAAGTTCACCAAGACTAATGCTTGCTGTGAACCTGTATATGTTGATGACATTGATGACCCATTCACCACCAATGTGAATATTCGGACTTCAAGGTTACCAAGACTATTCTTTGTGATCCTGCTGCCCATGTTGATGACATTGATGACTACATTCACCACCAATGTGAATATTCAGGACTTCAAGATTCTGCCAAGACTAATTACTTTAGCAATTTATACACCATGTTGATGACATTGATGACTACATTCACACCAATGTAGATATTCAGGACTTCAAGATTCGCAAGATAATTTTCTTTGCCGATCCCTGCCATTATGTTGATGACATTGATGACTTCATTCACCGCAATGTGAATATTCAGGACTTCAATTCACCAAGACTAATTAACTTTTTGATCCTGCCATATGTTAGAGTGACGTGATATTCTGACATTCCCACCAGTAAGATATTCAGGACTTCGGGTCTTAGACTAATTACTTTTGCCGGACCCTGCCCTTATGTTGATGACATTGATGACTACATTCACCACCAATGTGAATATTCAGGACTTTCATGATTACAGACTATTTGTTGTACCGAACTACTGCCCTTATGTTGATGACATTGATGACTACATTCACCAACAATGTGAATAATTGGGTTTCAAAGATTCACCGAACTAATTTCTTGCCAATCCCATATGTTGATGACATTGATGACTGCATTCACCACCAATGTGAATATTCAGGACTTCAAGATTCACCAAGACTAATTTCTTTGCCGATCCCTGCCCTTATGTTGATGACATTGATGACTACATTCACCACCAATGTGAATATTCAGGACTTCAAGATTCACCAAGACTAATTTCTATGCCGATCCCTGCCCTTATTTTGATGACATTGATGACTACATTGACCAACAATGTGAATATTCAGGACTTCAAGATTCACCAAGACTAATTTCTTTGCCAATCCCTGCCCTTATGTTGATGACATTGATGACTACATTCACCACCAATGTGAATATTCAGGACTTCAATATTCACCAAGACTAATTTCTTTGCCAATCCCTGCCCTTATGTTGATGACATTGATGACTACATTCACCACCAATGTGAATATTCAGGACTTCAAGATTCACCAAGACTAATTTCTTTGCCGATCCCTGCCCTTATGTTGATGACATTGATGACTACATTCACCACCAATGTGAATATTCAGGACTTCAAGATTCACCAAGACTAATTTCTATGCCGATCCCTGCCCTTATTTTGATGACATTGATGACTACATTCACCACCAATGTGAATATTCAGGACTTCAAGATTCACCAAGACTAATTTCTATGCCGATCCCTGCCCTTATGTTGATGACATTGATGACTACATTCACCACCAATGTGAATATTCAGGACTCCAAGATTCACCAAGACTAATTTCTTTGCCGAACCCTGCCCTTATGTTGATGACATTGATGACTATATTGACCAACAATGTGAATATTCAGGACTTCAAGATTCACCAAGACTAATTTCTTTGCCAATCCCTGCCCTTATGTTGATGACATTGATGACTACATTCACCACCAATGTGAATATTCAGGACTTCAATATTCACCAAGACTAATTTCTTTGCCAATCCCTGCCCTTATGTTGATGACATTGATGACTACATTCACCACCAATGTGAATATTCAGGACTTCAAGATTCACCAAGACTAATTTCTTTGCCGATCCCTGCCCTTATGTTGATGACATTGATGACTACATTCACCACCAATGTGAATATTCAGGACTTCAAGATTCACCAAGACTAATTTCTATGCCGATCCCTGCCCTTATTTTGATGACATTGATGACTACATTCACCACCAATGTGAATATTCAGGACTTCAAGATTCACCAAGACTAATTTCTATGCCGATCCCTGCCCTTATGTTGATGACATTGATGACTACATTCACCACCAATGTGAATATTCAGGACTCCAAGATTCACCAAGACTAATTTCTTTGCCGAACCCTGCCCTTATGTTGATGACATTGATGTCTACATTCACCACCAATGTGTATATTCAGGACTTCAAGATTCACCAAGACTAATTTTTTTGCCAATCTCTGCCCTTATATTGATGACATTGATGACTACATTCACCAACAATGTGAATATTCAGGACTTCAAGATTACAAGACTAATTTCTTTGCCAGTCCACTGCCCTTATGTTGGTGACATTGATGCATTTCATTCACCACCAATGTGAATATTCAGGACTTAAGATTCACAGAGCTATTCTTTTGCCGAACCCTGCCCTTATGTTGATGACATTGATGACTACATTCACCACCAATGTGAATATTCAGGACTTCAAGATTCACCAAGACTAATTTCTCTATGCCAGTCCCTACTTGTATTTTTGATGACATTGATGACACATTCACCACCAATGTGAATATTGGGGACTTCAAGATTCACCAAGACTAATTTCTATACCACGATCCCTGCCCTTATTTTGATGACATTGATGACTACATTTTCACCACCAATGTGAATATTCAGGACTTCAAGATTCACCAAGACTAATTTCTCTTTGATCCCTGCCCTTATGTTGATGACATTGATGACTACATTCACCACCAATGTGAATATTCAGGACTTCAAGATTCACCAAGACTAATTTCTTTGCCAAATCCTGCCCTTATGTTGATGACGACGGTGACTACATTTTCACCACCAATGTGTATATTCAGGACTTCAAGATTCACCAGGACTAATTTCTTTGCCGAACCCTGCCCTTATGTTGATGACATTGATGACTACGACCACCACCAATGTGAATATTCGGGACTTCAAGATTCACCAAGACTAATTTCTTTGCCGAACTGCCATATGTTGATGACATTGATGACCATTCACCACCAATGTGTGTATTCAGGACTTCAAGATTCACAAAGACTAATTTCTTTGCCAATCTACATCTGCCTTATGTTGATGACATTGATGACCATTCACCAACAATGTGAATATTGAGGACTTCAAGATTACCAAGACTAATTTCTTTACCAATCCCAGCCCTTATGTTGATGACATTGATGACTGCATTCACCACCAATGTGAATATTCGGGACTTCAAGATTCACCAAGACTAATTTCTTTGCCGATCCCTGCCCTTGTGGTGATGACATTGATGACACCGACACCACCACCAATGTGAATATTCAGGACTTCAAGATTCACCAAAATTGTTTCTATGCCGATCACACTTATTTTGATGACATTGATATTTATTGTTCAACAATGTGAATATTCAGGACTTCAAGATTCACCAAGACTAATTTCTTTGCCAATCCCTGCCCTTGTAACGATGACATTGATGACTACATTCACCACCAATGTGAATATTCCCAGGACTTCAAGATTCACCAAGACTAATTTCTTTGCAAGTCCTCCTTATGTTGATGACTTTGTTGACTACATTTACCACCAATGTGAATATTCAGGACTTCAATATTCACCAAGACTAATTTCTTTGCAGACACCATATGTTGATGACATTGATGACTACATTCACCACCAATGTGAATATTCAAAACTTCAAGATTTACCAAGACTAATTTCTTTGCCGATCCCTGCTGCCATATGTTGATGACATTGGTGACACCATTACCACCAACGTGAATATTCGGGACTTCAAGTTCACCAAGACTAATTTCTTTGCCAATCCCTGCCCTTATGTTGATGACATTTGGTAATACATTCACCAGTAACATATTCAGGACTTCAAGATTCACCAAGACTAATTTCTTTGCCGAACCCTGCCCTTATGTTGATGACATTGATGACTACATTCACCACCAATGTGAATGTTGGGACTTCAAGATTCACCAAGACTAATTTCTATGCCGATCCCTGCCCTTATTTTGATGACATTGATGACTTCGATGACCAACAATAACCCGAATATTCAGGACTTCAAGATTCACCAAGACTAACAATTTCTTTGCCAATCCCTGCCCTTATGTTGATGACATTGATGACCATTCACCACCAATGTATATTCAGGACTTCAAGATTCACCAAGACTAATTTCTTTATGAACCCTGCCCTTATGTTGATGACGATGATGACTACATTCACCACCAATGTGAATATTGGGACTTCAAGATTCACCAAGACTAATTTCTTTGCCAAAAGATTTCCTTATGTTGATGACATTGATGACTACATTCACCACCCAATGTGTATATTCAGGACTTCAAGATTCACCAAGACTAATTTCTTTGCCAATCTCAACATATGTTGATGACATTGATGACTACATTCACCAACAATGTGAATATTCAGGACTTTGAATTCACCAAGACTAATTTCTTTGCCAATCCAAGCCCTTATGTTGATGGCTGATGACATTCACCACCAATGTGAATATTCAGGACTTCAAGATTCACCAAGACTAATTTCTTTGCCGATCCTGCCCTTATAGCGATGACATTAGTGACTACATTCACCACCAATGTGAATATTCAGGACTTCAAGATTCACCAAGACCATTCTTTGCCGATCCTGCCCTTATATTTGATGACATTGATGACTACATTCACCACCAATGTGAATATTCAGGACTTCAAGATTCACCAAGACTAATTTCTTTGCCAATCTATACATATGTTGATGACATTGATGACTACATTCACCACCAATGTGAATATTCAGGACTTCAAGATTCACCAAGACTAATTTCTTTACCGATCCCTCCCCTTATGTTGATGACATTGATGACATTATTTCACCACAATGTGAATATTCAGGACTTCAATATTCACCAAGACTAATTTCTTTGCCGAACCCTGCCCTTATGTTGATGACATTGTTGAGCTACATTCACCACCAATGTGAATATTAAAAACTTCAAAATTTACAAGACTAATTTCTTTGCCGATCCCCTGCCTTATGTTGATGACATTGATGACTTCATTCACACCAACGTGAATATTCAGGACTTCAAGATTCACCAAGACTAATTTCTTTGCCGAACCTGTACATATGTTGATGACATTGATGACTACATTCTTACCAATGTGAATGTTCAGGACTGAATTCACCAAGACTAATTTCTTTGCCAATCCCTGCCCTTATGTTGATGACATTGATGACTTTGCATTCACCACCAATGTGAATATTCAGGACTTCAAATTCACCAAGACTAATTTCTTTGCCAATCCCTGCCTTATGTTTGATGACATTGATGACTACATTCTCACCACCAATGTGAATATTCAGGACTTCAAGATTCACCAAGACTAATTTCTTTGCCGATCCACTGCCCTTATGTTGATGACATTGATGACTACGGTCACCAACAATGTGAATATTCAGGACTTCAAGATTCACCAAGACTAATTTCTTTGCCAATCCCTGCCCTTATGTTGATGACATTGATGACTACATTCACCACCAATGTGTATATTCAGGACTTCAAGATTCACCAAGACTAATTTCTTTGCCCGAACCCTGCCCTTGTCTTGATGACATTGATATTCATTACCACCAATGTGAATATTCAAAACTTCAAGATTTACCAAGACTAATTTCTTTGCCGAACCCTGCCCATATGTTGATGACATTGATGACAGCATTCACCACCAATGTGTATATTCAGGACTTTAAGATTCACCAAGACTAATTTCTTTGCCGAACCCTGCCTTATGTTGATGACATTGATGACTACATTCACCACCAATGTGAATATTCAGGACTTAAGATTCACCAAGACTAATTTCTATGATCCCTGCCCCTTATTTTGATGACATTGATGACTACATTGACCAACAATGTGAATATTCGAACTTCAAAGATTCACCAAGACTAATTTCTTTTGCCAATCCCTGCCCTTATGTTGATGACATTGATGACTACATTCACCACCAATGTGAATATTCAGGACTTCAAGATTCACCAAAAGACTAATTTCTTTGCCGATCCCTGCCCTTCATATGTTGATGACATTGATGACTACATTCACACCAATGTGAATATTCAGGATTTCAAGATTCACCAAGACTAATTTCTTTGCCGAACCCTGCCCTTATGTTGATGACATTGATGACTACATTCACCACCAATGTGAATGTTCAGGACTTCAAGATTCACCAAGACTAATTTCTTTGCCGAACCCTGCCCTTATGTTGATGACATTGATGACTACATTCACCACCAATGTGAATATTCAAAACTTCAAGATTTACCAAGACTAATTTCTTTGCCGATCCCTGCCCTTATGTTGATGACATTGATGACTACATTCACCACCAACGTGAATATTCAGGACTTCAAGATTCACCAAGACTAATTTCTTTGCCGAACCCTGCCTTTATGTTGATGACATTGATGACTACATTCACCACCAATGTGAATATTCAGGACTTCAAGATTCACCAAGACTAATTTCTATGCCGATCCCTGCCCTTATGTTGATGACATTGATGACTACATTCACCACCAATATGAATATTCAGGACTTCAAGATTCACCAAGACTAATTTCTTTGCCAATCCCTGCCCTTATGTTGATGACATTGATGACTACATTCACCACCAATGTGTATATTCAGGACTTCAATATTCACCAAGACTAATTTCTTTGCCGAACCCTGCCCTTATGTTGATGACATTGATGACTACATTCACCACCAATGTGAATATTCAAAACTTCAAGATTTACCAAGACTTATTTCTTTGCCGAACCCTGCCCTTATGTTGATGACATTGATGACTACATTCACCACCAATGTGAATATTCAGGACTTCAAGATTCACCAAGACTAATTTCTATGCCGATCCCTGCCCTTATGTTGATGACATTGATGACTACATTCACCACCAATATGAATATTCAGGACTTCAAGATTCACCAAGACTAATTTCTTTGCCAATCCCTGCCCTTATGTTGATGACATTGATGACTACATTCACCACCAATGTGTATATTCAGGACTTCAATATTCACCAAGACTAATTTCTTTGCCGAACCCTGCCCTTATGTTGATGACATTGATGACTACATTCACCACCAATGTGAATATTCAAAACTTCAAGATTTACCAAGACTTATTTCTTTGCCGAACCCTGCCCTTATGTTGATGACATTGATGACTACATTCACCACCAATGTGAATATTCAAAACTTCAAGATTTACCATGACTAATTTCTTTGCCGAACCCTGCCCTTATGTTGATGACATTGATGACTACATTCACCACCAATGTGAATATTCAGGACTTCAAGATTCACCAAGACTTATTTCTTTGCCGAACCCTGCCCTTATGTTGATGACATTGATGACTACATTCACCACCAATGTGAATATTCAGGACTTCAAGTTTTACCAAGACTTATTTCTTTGCCGAACCCTGCCCTTATGTTGATGACATTGATGACTACATTCACCACCAATGTGAATATTCAAAACTTCAAGATTTACCATGACTAATTTCTTTGCCGAACCCTGCCCTTATGTTGATGACATTGATGACTACATTCACCACCAATGTGAATGTTCAGGACTTCAAGATTCACCAAGACTAATTTCTTTGCCGAACCCTGCCCTTATGTTGATGACATTGATGACTACATTCACCACCAATGTGAATATTCAGGACTTCAAGATTTACCAAGACTAATTTCTTTGCCAATCCCTGCCCTTATGTTGATGACATTGATGACTACATTCACCACCAATGTGAATATTCAAAACTTCAAGATTTACCAAGACTAATTTCTTTGCCGAACCCTGCCCTTATGTTGATGACATTGATGACTACATTCACCACCAATGTGAATGTTCAGGACTTCAAGATTCACCAAGACTAATTTCTTTGCCGAACCCTGCCCTTATGTTGATGACATTGATGACTACATTCACCACCAATGTGAATATTCAAAACTTCAAGATTTACCAAGACTAATTTCTTTGCCGAACCCTGCCCTTATGTTGATGACATTGATGACTACATTCACCACCAATGTGAATGTTCAGGACTTCAAGATTCACCAAGACTAATTTCTTTGCCGAACCCTGCCCTTATGTTGATGACATTGATGACTACATTCACCACCAATGTGAATATTCAAAACTTCAAGGATTTACCAAGACTAATTTCTTTGCCGAACCCTGCCCTTATTTGTTGATGACATTGATGACTACATTCACCACCAATGTGAATATTCAGGACCCTTCAAGATTTACCAAGACTAATTTCTTTGCCGAACCCTGCCCTTATGTTGATGACATTGATGACTACATTCACCACCAATGTGAATGTTCAGGACTTCAAGATTCACCAAGACTAATTTCTTTGCCGAACCCTGCCCTTATGTTGATGACATTGATGCCTACATTCACCACCAATGTGAATATTCAAAACTTCAAGATTTACCAAGACTAATTTCTTTGCCGAACCCTGCCCTTATGTTGATGACATTGATGACTACATTCACCACCAATGTGAATATTCAGGACTTCAAGATTTACCAAGACTAATTTCTTTGCCGAACCCTGCCCTTATGTTGATGACATTGATGACTACATTCACCACCAATGTGAATATTCAAAACTTCAAGATTTACCAAGACTAATTTCTTTGCCGAACCCTGCCCTTATGTTGATGACATTGATGACTACATTCACCACCAATGTGAATATTCAAAACTTCAAGATTTACCAAGACTAATTTCTTTGCCGAACCCTGCCCTTATGTTGATGACATTGATGACTACATTCACCACCAATGTGAATGTTCAGGACTTCAAGATTCACCAAGACTAATTTCTTTGCCGAACCCTGCCCTTATGTTGATGACATTGATGACTACATTCACCACCAATGTGAATATTCAAAACTTCAAGATTTACCAAGACTAATTTCTTTGCCGAACCCTGCTCTTATGTTGATGACATTGATGACTACATTCACCACCAATGTGAATATTCAGGACTTCAAGATTTACCAAGACTAATTTCTTTGCCGAACCCTGCCCTTATGTTGATGACATTGATGACTACATTCACCACCAATGTGAATATTCAAAACTTCAATATTTACCAAGACTAATTTCTTTGCCGAACCCTGCCCTTATGTTGATGACATTGATGACTACATTCACCACCAATGTGAATATTCAGTACTTCAAGATTCACCAAGACTAATTTCTTTGCCGAACCCTGCCCTTATGTTGATGACATTGATGACTACATTCACCACCAATGTGAATGTTCAGGACTTCAAGATTCACCAAGACTAATTTCTTTGCCGAACCCTGCCCTTATGTTGATGACATTGATGACTACATTCACCGTCTATGTGAACGTTAAGGACAAAAAGCTTCAAGGTTAACCAAGGATTTAATTTCTTTGCTGATCGTTTCCTTTAGGATGATAACATTGATGACTATATTCACCGTCTATGTGAACGTTAAGGACAAAAAGCTTCAAGGTTAACCAAGGATTTAATTTCTTTGCTGATCACTTCGCTTATGCTGATGACATTGTTGACCAAATTAACTGTCAATGTGAAGAATCAAGACCAGAAGTTTCTATTTTACCAAAATCACCATATTATTAGAGGTAAACGAAAATCAGAATAAAAAAATGTACCGATAGATTGAATTTGTTTAAGGTGGACTTCAGCGCACTAAAAAGTTACCCATGCACTTGATTTCATGACCTTCCTCTGCGGCACGTACGGAATGAGACATCAAGAATTCAGCTATGAATCTGCAGCGAACTGCCGCCGATTCGGTTATAATTTCGAATGCTGCCTACTGCAGAATGTACGTCATGCAAAGCCATTTTTATCAAATGGTTCAACCGTAGGGATCTATTGACATTCTTCAGGCGCTAGGAATTTCGAACCTAACCCTTCCTTAAGTAGGTTCTATTGACAAAATAACATATTCCAAGCGGACCTCAAAAGGCTTCACACTGAAAATGGAAAAGCAGTTATAGAAATAAAAAAACCCTCAATCTATTGAAGAAACATATTTAGAGCAACTGAAAGGAATATAATCTCAATGCAGGGTGGATCAAGCGAGAAACTGAAAAGTATACCCCAAAATAATGTTGAGCGAGCTCTAACAAAATTCCAAAAATGTAAACCCCAGGAAAAATGAAAAAGTGCTCAACTTTTGTCTCAGTCATCTATCATCAATCCATTCACGGCCTCGACCTACTCGAACTAAGAACAGGTGGAACGGCTCGACTATCCCGAATACGGAGCCTTGCCTCGCCTCCTAGCTGGCCGAAACGACGCGGGGAGAAACGAATGCGAGTGCCAACTGGGCCACTTTTGGTAAGCAAGACTGGCGCTTGTGCAATCTTTTTCTATGGTAAGTAATAATAAGAATGAAATCTCTAAAATTAATTAAAAAGATATTACATATCTCCTACACAAAACGGGAAAAACAAATAATCCATAGGCCGAGAATATGCAAAGGATGCTACAAAAACTCCTACAGAATTTAGCGAAGAAAAGCGAGAAGAAAGGACTAAATGTAAACTACAAGAAAACTGAATGCATGTTCATTAGCAACAGGAAGAGCCCATGATTAAATCAAGCAGGCTCAGAATTTCAAATACTTGGTAAATGTTCTAACAGAGGATGGAAGGTGAGACATTGAGACCCAAAGGCGTTATTGGCATGGGCAAGGATGCATTCCGAAAGCTAAGCAGAGGATTAAGAGAATGGAAAATTTTATTAGAAACAGAAAAATATGTACTAGACTGTTATGTGATGTCTGTCCTAATATATGACAACGAATGGTGGACAATCTCCTCAAAGATGAAGGAGAGATTGAAGCAACCAAAATTTGGTTCTACAGAAGGATACTAAGATTACCATTGATTTTGGAGAGAATGGAGACGAAAAGGAAACTTATACTAAGCAGCAGAAAGAGACATCTGGGATACGTAACGAGGAAGAATGTCTTGGAGAATCTGATACGCAAGAGACAAATAGCGGGGAAGAGAGACATGTGAAAGCAACGCCTGGTATGCTTGATGAGCTTAAGCAAGTATATGGCACAGCAGGGTTTGTGAGAAATAACAAGAGAAAACCTATTAAAGACTACAATTGATAGGAAGATGCGGAGGGCCATGATCATCTACGTCCTAAACGCCCGCAGCAAATAGAAGAAAAAATGTCTGTCCTCTGTATATAAGTTAATCGTAGATGTCCTGATGAATTGTACTTTTTTCTTTTTAATCGTATCATCCCGAGCAAGGCGGTAACGCCACCGATGTGGAGGGGGCTACGTAATAGTGAAAAGATTGGAAAAGATAAAGCCGGAAACCATATCCTACACAGGGAACAAGGGATGAGCTTCGGAACCTGTTCAATAGACGTGGGTGGAGTGTGAACCGGGCGATAGATAGATCTATCTACTCCAATTGAAAAAAACAAAACAAAAAACAACAAAGTGAGAAGATTGGAAAAGAGAAAGCCAGAAACCACATCCTACACAGGGAACAAGGGATGAGCTTCTGAACCTGTTCAATAGACGTGGGTGGAGTGTGAACCGGGCGATAGATAGATCTATCTACTCCAATAATTTCACTTTAATCAATGAAGATATTCTTCCCCTGGAACAGAAGGGATGTTGAAGAGGTTAATATAGTTGCAAAGATGAACTACTGATAGATAAAATGATCTTGGAAAATTCCAAGAGAAAAAGCTAGAAATCTCAGCAAAGCTAAGGTAGACTACCGTAAAGCCATTAATAGGGCACCACACCCTTCGTTCCTTAAGGCTTTCGAAAATGAACAAAATCTCTTCGCGGATAATAAATGTTTTTAAATATCGTATGAAACTGAGGAAAATCATAATATAACTAAATAACACTGAAGATACTGCCATTTCTATTTCTTCGAATATCTAAACTTATTTATAAATGGAACTTTGTCTGTGTGTGTGTGTATGTGTGTCTGTGTGTGTGTCTGTGTGTGTCTGTGTCCGTTGCCTATAGACTCTGAAACGGCTGAACAGATTTTCTTGAAAATTTACACAGTTGTACTATAAGCGTCTGCGAGTGTTCTTAGCTAGGTTTTGTGTCGAGGTACCCCCGATAAATATTGAAAATCGATAATCGAAAAAGTTGGGTTATAGAAGGAATGGTTCGATATTAATCAAATATGATACACTCATAGACAAAGACATAAGAAACGGTATTCAGAAGTTTCAAGGTCGCACTTCTTACAACAGTGCAGAGAATCGATAATACACACACACACACACACACACACACACACACATATATATATATATATATATATATATATATATAAATCAAGATGTATGTGTGTGTCTCTGTGTGTGTGTGTGTCTGTTTATCTGCCTGTATGTCTGTATTTTTTTCAGCCCTTTTATTTTAGTTTTTGCTTCGGGTTTGGCTCTAAGTAGGTATAATTGTAGTTCTTAGTCTCAGCCATGATACCATTTACTCAGAGGACTTATTTTGCCTTCAAAATTCTGTTTACGACGAAAAAAACTTATTTGATATCGATAGCAAGAAATCAAAATTTGACTTACATCCATTCATTTTTCTTTCAGTCTACGGTTTCGCTTTAATTGGAAACAACTATTGCTTTTTAGTCTTTCCTTCCAACGTCCAAAGAGTCTGAGCTGCAGGACCATGGATTAGTTTTAAAGCTTTCATTACACCCGAGCAACGCCGGGCTATACTGCTAGTTTCTTTATAATCATAACGCCAAAAGAAAGACAACCTGCTGCCACTGGTGCGCAGGGGGTGACATAGGAGGAAAGTTATGAGAAAGAGTGACAGGTTACAGGGCGTGTCAGAAAGTAGGTAAGAGAAGGGTTAAGATACTGAGAGTGGAGTGGACGTAGAAAAAAGCATGGGAGATAGGATGCAAGTTATCAAGATCGGAGATGATTATTGACTTAAACTCCTGGAGATTGTAGCTGTCGGGGAAGCAAGTAAACGGATGGGAATTCCACAGGCGGTAAGTGCGAGAAAAGAAGCTTCTGGAGTAGAATTTGTGTTTACATTTTATTGGGTGGAACTGTTGTGGGATCTTCCCTTTTTATGGAATAATAGATTTCCCTGAGTGTATATATAATCCTGCCTATAGAGAGAACGACAGAGTTTAGTAAGGAGTCAGTTGGTCCGTAAGTTGAGCAGAGTTAGTTGGAGTTGTTTTGGATATAGACATACATTTTCCCTGCAAGACTGTATATATTGATTTCTACTAATAGTATTTCTGAATTGACTAACCCGTGTTCCAGTTTGCATATTTTTGTTCAAAATAACTTACATTTTCTATCTCCAGATCTGTTTTTGTTATTTATTATTTTGTATAGTTTCTCAACGAGAATCCACAACAGGGCCCTAGTTGCTAATCTTGTGTCTCGAGCAAATTCCTGCATAGGAAGAACCAGAGAGCTAAGTTCATCGGAGCAGAAACCGTGAAAGTATTTGTAGAAGAGACACAAAGAGGCCACATTACGCCGGTGCGAAAGTGACTCTTATCTTGGCAGCCAGGTCGGAATCGATCACATGACAGATTTACCGTTGGATTTTGTCAAGGACCCCAAGGTGGATAGCAGGAGCGCCCGACTAGATATTAACTAAATATTAACACCGATAACTACAATTTCCTTTATAGCTTTATCTTTGTTGGGACGCCCGCGCCTATTCGGCTATAATGGACTATTCCATTACTATGTAAAGTAATGGTGGCATATACGTAGGTAGAGAGTGCGCCGAACAGTCGTACTCTACTACGACACTGTCAGCTCTCTGTCTTCGGGTAGAGGGCGCACTCTGCTTCCGAGCAGAGAGCTATAACCCAGTCGTGGTTCCGCCGAAGGGTAGAGGCACGACTGGGCAAAAATAGACAGACATTTTTTGGCGGGCCATATAGCCCGGAAATCCCAGTTATAACTGACCATGTGTCACATGTTGCCCTTACTGGGAGGGACAACTAAATATAAAGTGCGCCGAGCAGCCGATCGACAAGTCAGTCGTAGACTTCCGGTGACGACCCGGAAGTACCCATTGCTCATACTACGGCTTACGACGGTTGAGACGATTAACCCTTATTCTTGTATTGGATACTAATAACCTTTGTAAATACTATTTTCACGGAATACAACGATTAACCTATTCCTGTTGTTGAGTTATTTATTCTTACTCACGACATAACAATCTTCCTTTTCACTTTCTCGTCGACAAAAATAAAGGAAAGGAACACAAATTTTATTAAACACATTCGCTACTTACAACTAGAATTCGGGACACTTAATTCTTTACTACTATTTCCCATTGAACATTTAACTCTTACGAAATGATTTACTAGGTATATTTTCCCCCTTTAGCATGTAAATCCTAGAAATTGATGTTATTCTTTTCTGTTAATAAAATTGGTTTATTTTAAAAATAAAACTTTCTGAAAATTCTAATAATTCTGAGAACTCAATTTTTTTTTTTTTTTAATCATTTCACCCCGAGCAAGGCGGAAACGCCACTGATGAGCAGGGGGTTACATAAATGTAAAAAGATTAATTAGAAAAGAGTGAGGAGTACAAACTAGTTAGAAAGGAACAATAGAAAGCAAGTGCGATGACAGATACATAGGTGGAGAGAAAGGGAAGGTTATAAAGGGGTGGGGAGAGAGCTAGAGTCCAGTGGTTAGTAGATGAGTATTGACTTTGCATTTAAATTTCTGGTGGTTGTAGCTCTCAGGAAAGCAAGAATACGGGAGCGAGTTCCACTGGCGGGAAGTGCAAGAGAAGAAGCTGCAGGAGTAGAATTGTCGTCTGCATTTGGCTAACCTGACTGTGAATGGGTGGGACCCAGTTGCCAGTCTGGTTGCACGAGTAAATACCTGTTGAGGAGGCAACAGTGACTTAAGCTCGTCCGAGCAGAAGCCATGAAAGTATTTATAGAACAGACAAAGGGAGGCCACATTTCGACGATGGGGAAATGGCTGCAGTCGAGTCGCCAGATCAGTAGCTATCACATTACAGACTCTCCTTTGGAGCTTGTCAAGAACACTGAACGGCAGGGGCACCTGACCGTAAATGGCAGCAGTACTCCATGCACGGACGGATGGTTGACTTGTATATATGCAGGATGGATTCAGGTGGAAAAAACATCCTGGATCGACATAGTGACCCTACCTTCTTAGCAGTAGATTTTGCTATGGATTGATGATTCGAAGAAACTAGGGACCTCCAGTAATTCGCGGAGAAAACAGCATAGAGTAATAAAAAAGGCCACAAACTTAACGAAAATAACGTTTTATCGTAAAATGTTCATGTGATTATTTAGAAGAAGAACCAAAGTACTTAACATTGATTTTTTTTTGCACGTTTTTTTCCATAGAAAACACATTAATTTGAAAATTCTTGTAAAAATCAAATAATTGTCCGATTTGAATGAAATTTTCAGGACTTATTCATATTGAATGAAATTATTTTAAAATTTCGTTTAGAAAATATTGGTAAATTTTTTTTTTGTTTAAATGTGTTACCTCCCCCCACTTACATAATTTCATGAAATTTCGCACAAAACCATTTTGTTCCCTGACAATTTTTTGTTAAACGTAGGCGTCTTTGGAGATAGAAAAAAAAAGTAGGTGATTTACAAATTAGTGCCCAAATAAATGAAAATCTGTTCTGAATTGAAAAATAATAAATCCAATAAAACTATGACATTACTTAATTAGAAAAGCTTTTAATTGCTTTTGTAAATAAGTAATATTAAGGAAATTATTATCTGAAGAAATAACATTTTTTTGATGAGTAATGAATTTTTACAAGAATTTTTAAAAGTATTTTTCATTTTAATTATAATAATTTAATAGTTTAAAATCTTGTAGAATTCTGTATTTGTTTGTTCCCTGGAGGTTATATAATAATTAAGTGGAAACAAAATTTACAAGTCAAAAATTACGAAGATAATTAAACTATTTTTAAAATAATTTTATTTACTTAATACGTTCCTTATTTTCATGTATGGTTGACTAAAACTGCCATTTTTATGAAAAGGTTACGTAATTTTAGAGTTTTGTCCCTTCCCTTAGATTTATGAAAATTGCTTTTATGTTCATGCGTAGAAAGCTGTCATTGCCTCGTCATTCAACAATCCGTCAAACATTCGATCAGATGAACACGACCAATCCTTAATAATTGGGTGTATATTACTTTTTTTGCTATAAGTAAGTAATATGTCTTTAAAATCAGATTAATTTCACTTTCAATTTTCTAATTTTACTAAAATAAAGTGTCAGAAGTCTTTTGAAATATTTTTAAAATCGATGAATCTTTGTTTACAAATTTCTTAAAATTAAGAAAATGACCGTTTTTAAGAAAATTTAAAAAATCGAAATTAAATGTGACATTAAAATCTATATAATTTCTATCTGAAACACACCAGATATTTTTACTTAATGGAAATAATAAATTTAATTAAATCTAAAATGAAATCTTCAAGAATGATTTTCATTTTAAATATTTCATTTTAAAGTTAGGTATCGAAAATTTATGCCGAAAAGTGGAGGTACCTATAATAAACTTATAAATTTTAGGGAGTCTGGTTATGTTTCTTACAAGGTCAATTTAATAAGCAGTCAACTATCTCCCTACTACATTTTACACCTGTTCAAGGGCTGATGGAGAATGGTGAACCGGATAACAGGGGAAAATTTCCAAAGAAATAAAAAAACGAAGATAGTCGAAATAAAGAATTTGGTTTAATCGAATAAGCTTTATGCAGTAAACGTGTAAGAAATTCATATATTAATGGCGTATAACTAGTGGCGAAATTGGCTTTGACAACAATAACCTATAATACGTAGCAGCAAAGCCTTTAAAATTAATCGCTCGAGGAAAGAGTTGCGATTAAGGTGAAGGTTAAAAAGGATAAGTCTTTGAATCAAAAAAAGGAATACGCCTACTCTCTCCTGATAGTTCCCAAAATTCTGTCAGTTCTTTATTTGCCTGGAACCTCTGCGAGAATCAGGACCGTTTTCTCAGTGTTCATTTTCTAAATATGGCGATGTTTTCTTTTCCTTTTTTATTGCCTATATTTGATCGATAGAATGCACAAAAGGATCGTCAGAGACAAAAATGTAAACTAAAAATTACAAACCAGAGAGAGAGAGAGAGTGAGAGAGAGAGAGAGAGAGAGAGAGAGAGAGAAGGAAATTTTTATTGAAATATTTGTTTGTATTAGAAATTGCTTTAAACAGAAAAAGCTGAGCAAGAAAGTGTCTAAGCACAACAAATATATAGAAATAAATGCGCATGCGTCAAGCAATTTCATTGGTTTCTACATCCCGGGGTGGATTATTTATTTTAATCCATAACATGATTATGAATTGAATATTTTTTAAAAATCTTTATTTATCTATCTATCTGAGTCTGCTGATGATTGAAATATATTTTTCCTGTTACAGTATATATTGTGTGAGCGTAAATTTTGTTTAAATTCAGAGGTTATCAGAAAACGGGGTTCGAGCCCTGAGCGGGAAAGATATTGATTTTAATGTCCGTTAAATGGGTTTAAAAATTAATAAGATTTTGTCTTCGTTATTCATGTCTATATAAATGGTTATATATATATATATATATATATATATATATATATATAACAAACATGTTATAGCATCACGACAAAAGTGAGACATTTTGTTTTGACACTATGTCTTATCAAGCCTTATCTACTTTTTAAGATAGTGTTTCTTTGGATGAGAAAATTTATTCCATCCATACCTCCCTTATACTAGGTTATATATACATATATATATATATATGTGTGTGTGTGTGTGTGTTTAAGTGCGGATGTTTGTGTGTGTGTTTAGGTGTGGATGTGTGTGTGCGTGTGTTTTTGTGTATTTGTAAGTCCTTGGAAAAGATAATTATATTAAAAAATCCCCAAAACCTTGTAATATAGACATTAATAGAGCTGTTTAAAAGAGATGCTTGCTGAAACCTATCGGCTAGATGTAAGGTTCATAATAATCACAATATATATATATATATATATAATGTTGAAATTGTAATTTACCCCTAAAGATGATCTTAGAAATCGTTAAAAGTGCTTGTGCTAAAAAACTATGAGCCCCCACCCATTGATGAATTTCATCTTAATATCAATTAAGTGACTATAAAACAGGGAAATATCAGTATAAAAACAACTAGATAAAACATATCTATATTATCAATGAAACACACACACACACACATGGAATATATATATATATATATATATATATATATTGAGCGTTGTTAAAAAACGGTAAAATCAGTTATTGTATATCGCGTAAAGACACCGGATTGTATAAAACTCGGTTGCGTAATGGATCTCGTTTACAAGTGAATATATATATATATATATATATGTATATATATATATATATATATATATATATATATATATATTCTTTTCGTATAGTCTGATAAGTTTGATAGTGCTATCGTTAAAAGACTACAGGAAATCGCAGTTATTGTTGATTCTTTTATCAGGTCTGAGCTGTCGACTTACATAAGCCATTATCAAAGACGAAAGAATCCTGCATGAAATGAATAGACAGAACTTGTCTGTATTATTCAACGAAACCTGTATTAATGAAAATATGCTGCCTATATACACACAATATATATATGTATATATATATATATATATATATATATATATATATATATATATATATATATAATAACAGTAGTTGTCGATACTTCTGAGATGAGGTAGTATTTACATTATTTACGTTGTTCGGGTTGTATGTCGTCATATATATAACCATGTTTACAATGATTCGGCTGTTGTGTGCTCCAGCATTCTTCATGACACATGGCCCAGTTGATATGGGCGTTGGTTAATTCCAGTGACTTGAGCCATTGAGTTGTAGGTTCAAGACCAAGCTACAGTTGTGCGAACATATAACTGAAGAAGGCCGGTGTGTACAACGGCCGTAAATGAAAAACATGGCAATAAATATGCGAACAAAAGCCCGAACAATGTTATATATATATATATATATATATATATATATATATATATATGAACGAAGAAAATAATTGCAAATTTCAAAACAATGTTGAAACAAAATATACAATTTTGTAACAGTTTGCACATGTTCTAAAATAATGGTTAATTACACGTGAGTGTATTAGACTACGCAAAGGCATTTGAAAAAAGTACAACTCAAGGACTTAATAGAGATGATCGACAACCCCGACATTTTCGGAAAGGACGTTAGGATAATCAAGAATCTATATTGGCAGCAAACCACTCGTGTACGGATAGGAAGTGAACTCAGCAGGTAGGCAAAAATAGAAAGGGGCGTAAGACAAGGATGTGTTTTCTCACCGGGTCTTTTCTACCTGTACAGCGAAGCAATTATGAGAAAAGCCTTGCCAGGATTCGTCATTGGCGGCCACAATCTCAACAATATCCAATACGCGGATGACACGGTGCTGATAGCAGACACGGAAAGGAAAATGCAGGACCTTCTAGAGAAGATAGCAAAAGAAAGTGAGAAGAAATGGCTGGGCATAAACCTCAAGAAAACTGAATGTATGGTCATCAGCAAAAAGAGGTGCCCAATATTTCAAATGCAAGTCGGAGAATCTAAAATAAAAAAAATAAAAAAATTCAAGTTCCTGGGAAGATGGAAAGTGCAACATGGAGATCCAAAGACGCATTGGTATGGCAAAAGACGCATTTCAGAAGCTAACCAGAGTCTGAAAGACAGAGAAATCTCATTAGAAACAAAGAAAAGAGTGCTGGATTGCTATGTGATACCTGTCCTTCCATATGGAAGTGAATGTTGGACGATCTCCTGAAGGATGAAGGATAGGCTTGAAGCAGCAGAAATGTGGTTTTGCAGAAGGATGCTGAGGATACTATGAACAGAAACTAACCAGAGTACTGAAAGACAGAGAAATCTCATTAGAAACAAAGAAAAGAGTGCTGGATTGCTATGTGATACCTGTCCTTCCATATGGAAGTGAATGTTGGACGATCTCCTGAAGGATGAAGGATAGGCTTGAGGCAGCAGAAATGTGGTTTTGCAGAAGGATGCTGAGGATACTATGAACAGAAACTAACCAGAGTACTGAAAGACAGGAAAATCTCATTAGAAACAAAGAAAAGAGTGCTGGATTGCTATGTGATACCTGTCCTTCCATATGGAAGTGAATGTTGGACGATCTCCTGAAGGATGAAGGATAGGCTTGAGGCAGCAGAAATGTGGTTTTGCAGAAGGATGCTGAGGATACTATGAACAGAAACTAACCAGAGTACTGAAAGACAGGAAAATCTCATTAGAAACAAAGAAAAGAGTGCTGGATTGCTATGTGATACCTGTCCTTCCATATGGAAGTGAATGTTGGACGATCTCCTGAAGGATGAAGGATAGGCTTGAGGCAGCAGAAATGTGGTTTTGCAGAAGGATGCTGAGGATACTATGAACAGAAACTAACCAGAGTACTGAAAGACAGGAAAATCTCATTAGAAACAAAGAAGAGAGTGCTGGACTGCTATGTGATATCTGTCCTTCTGTATGGAAGTGAATGCTGGACGATCTCCTGAAGGATGAAGGAGAGGCTTGAGGCAGCAGAAATGTGGTTTTGCAGAAGGATGCTGAGGATACTATGAACAGAAACTAACCAGAGGACTGAAAGACAGGAAAATCTCATTAGAAACAAAGAAGAGAGTGCTGGACTGCTATGTGATATCTGTCCTTCTGTATGGAAGTGAATGCTGGACGATCTCCTGAAGGATGAAGGAGAGGCTTGAGGCAGCAGAAATGTGGTTTTGCAGAAGGATGCTGAGGATACTATGAACAGAAACTAACCAGAGTACTGAAAGACAGAGAAATCTCATTAGAAACAAAGAAAAGAGTGCTGGATTGCTATGTGATACCTGTCCTTCCATATGGAAGTGAATGTTGGACGATCTCCTGAAGGATGAAGGATAGGCTTGAGGCAGCAGAAATGTGGTTTTGCAGAAGGATGCTGAGGATACTATGAACAGAAACTAACCAGAGTACTAAAGACAGGAAAATCTCATCAGAAACAAAGAAGAGTGTGCTGGACTGCTATGTGATATCTGTCCTTCTGTATGGAAGTGAATGCTGGACGATCTCCTGAAGGATGAAGGATAGGCTTGAAGCAGCAGAAATGTGGTTTTGCAGAAGGATGCTGAGGATACTATGAACAGAAACTAACCAGAGTACTGAAAGACAGGAAAATCTCATTAGAAACAAAGAAGAGAATGTTGGATTGCTATTTGATATCTGTCCTTCTGTATGGAAGTGAATTTTGGACGATCTCCTGAAGGATGAAGGAGAGGCTTGAAGCAGCAGAAATGTGTTTTTGCAGAAGCATGCTGAGGATACTATGAACAGAAACTAACCAGAGTACTGAAAGACAGGAAAATCTCATTAGAAACAAAGAAGAGAGTGCTGGACTGCTATGTGATATCTGTCCTTCTGTATGGAAGTGAATGCTGGACGATCTCCTGAAGGATGAAGGAGAGGCTTGAGGCAGCAGAAATGTGGTTTTGCAGAAGGATGCTGAGGATACTATGAACAGAAACTAACCAGAGTACTGAAAGACAGGAAAATCTCATTAGAAACAAAGAAGAGAGTGCTGGACTGCTATGTGATATCTGTCCTTCTGTATGGAAGTGAATGCTGGACGATCTCCTGAAGGATGAAGGAGAGGCTTGAGGCAGCAGAAATGTGGTTTTGCAGAAGGATGCTGAGGATACTATGAACAGAAACTAACCAGAGTACTGAAAGACAGAGAAATCTCATTAGAAACAAAGAAAAGAGTGCTGGATTGCTATGTGATACCTGTCCTTCCATATGGAAGTGAATGTTGGACGATCTCCTGAAGGATGAAGGATAGGCTTGAGGCAGCAGAAATATGGTTTTGCAGAAGGATGCTGAGGATACTATGAACAGAAACTAACCAGAGTACTAAAGACAGGAAAATCTCATCAGAAACAAAGAAGAGTGTGCTGGACTGCTATGTGATATCTGTCCTTCTGTATGGAAGTGAATGCTGGACGATCTCCTGAAGGATGAAGGATAGGCTTGAAGCAGCAGAAATGTGGTTTTGCAGAAGGATGCTGAGGATACTATGAACAGAAACTAACCAGAGTACTGAAAGACAGGAAAATCTCATTAGAAACAAAGAAGAGTATGTTGGATTGCTATTTGATATCTGTCCTTCTGTATGGAAGTGAATGTTGGACGATCTCATCAAAGATGAAAGATAGGTTCGAGGCAGCAAAAATGTGGTTTTACAGAAGGATGTTGAGGATGTCATGGGCAGAGCACTTGTGCAACGATGAGGTGTTGAAAAAGATGCGAATGAGAAAAGAAAACTGATACTAAATATTAGGAAGAGACAAATAAAGTTCCGGGGACACGTAGTGAAAAAGGAGGGCCTAGAGAACTTAATACTCACAGTCGGATACATGAAAGGAGAGACAGGAGAAAGCAGCGCGAGAGGTACTTGTTAGGTGTGAGCGAATGGTTGGCGGAGCAGGGCTTACAAGAGGAAAAATATTGGGAGCAACAGGTGACAGAGCCAAACTGAAGTCCATGATCGCCTTGGTCTTGAAAGGATACGGCAGATGAAGAAGAATTACTTAATATATTTACATTATATATCAGTCAATTAAGTGCCATACGTGAAACACTCTTTGGCGATCATGTCTCGAAAGAGACATGACTGACTGGGCAGAAGATTATCTCGCAGTAGGTTGCCATTGCTTTTTGCGGTAGATTGGTTACCGACCAAGGCTATAGAACCCAATCTGTCCTGTTATTTGACTCATAGCTCGATGGGGAACAGATGTATTTATTAATAAGTAGTAATAAATGGGGGATCAGTTTATTACTTCATAACAATATAAAACTGATTCCCCACTTTATGACCAGTAGAAGCCTTAATCATCTTTCCAACTATTCAGTCAGTCAGTTAAGTGCCATAGGTGAAACACTCTTTGGCGATCATGTCTCGAAAGAGACATGACTGACTGGGCAGAAGATTATCTCGCAGTAGGTTGCCATTGCTTTCTACCGTAGACTGGTTGCCAGCCAAGGCTACAGAACCTAATCTGTACTGTTATTTAACCCATAACTGGAAGGAAGAGACGGATTAATACCTTTCCTAAATGTATTTGCGCATAAGTGAATGCAGGGTATTCACCTGGAATTCGAACTCGGCTGCTCGATTTTTCGTTCCGAGCCGATATCCACTGCACCACGACGCACATCCTTTATATATATACTGTTATCCGCAGACAGATCTGTTTCGCCGAATCACAGCTCATCAGTACGGTGAGACTCCGATTGCTTTTTTACCCAGGATTTAAACCCGACCGAAATGGCGTCAGTCGGTGACTCTACCCATGGGCTATGGGCGTTCGGTGGAAGTAGGCAGACTTTTAGCCCAATAGCTAGAGCGCTCTAATTCATTTCACTGAATGAGCGATGCGTACATGCCAGAGTAGCTACTGTTTATCAAAGTCTACTATTTTTCCAGAGTGCTCAATCAGGGTGTGAGAGCGTAAATATTGTCATCCGCAGGCAGATCTGTTTCGCTGTATTACAGCTCATCAATGTGGTAAGACTCCGATTGCTTCTTTACTCAGGATTGAAACCCGGCAGAAATGGCGTCAGTCGGCGACTCTACCCTTGGGCTATAGGCATTATATATAGAATGCCAAATTATGGAAGTTTTTTACATTCTTTCTCTCCAACAAAAAGGAAACATGAAAGAATACTGGAAAATAAATCATTTTCACGAAACATGTTTAAAACAACGATTATGCTATATATATATATATAAATTCAAAGTACAATTCTATGTCACAATGTACTTTTATTTCATAATTATATGATTATATTATGCTCTACAATATTTATTGTATTGAGCACGTTTTATGAAAATGTAGATGCTAGGGAATTAAAAATTAAAAAATTAAAAAAATTAAAAACCTTGTGTCAACTATACCTGGATTTACATACATATATATATATATATATATATATGTATATATATATAATGCTTATATATAAAATGCTTTGATATATTATTGTAATAACAAAATTATTATATATATATATATAATAATTTTGTTATTACAATGATTTATCAAAGTATGTTATAACTACACAAAAATTTCATGTTTCAGAACCTTATTGTTCTTATGCAATGAACAGTGGCTTTGTAATCTATCTGTGCTGATGAATATTTACGCTCTTACACCCTGACTGAGCCCACTGGTAAAATGTTAGACCTTCAAAAACAGTAGCTACTCTAGCATCTACGAATTGTTCATTCAGTAAGGAATTAGAACACTCTCACTACTGGCGTATGAATACATGTTATATCACACGCTAAAAGTCTGCCGCCTTCTACCGAGCGGCCATAGCTCAGAGTTAGTATCGCCGACTAACGACAATGCGATCGGGTTTCAGTCCTGGGGAAAAAAGCAATGTCTAACCGTACTGATGTACTGATTAAACAGATCTGTCAGCGTATGTCTCTCTATATATATATAGATATATATATAACATCGCTACAAAATAGCTATTTTGTTTTAAAACTTCATGTGTCTCCACTTGACAAGAAGATGTCAAACAAAATAGCTACTTCCAAATAAGTACTCTGTACTGAGTACTATTTTAAGATAAATGTTTTTTTTTGCATATCAGAATTTTATTCCATCGATACCATCACTATATATATATATATATATATATATATATATATATATATATATATATATATATATATATATACTATATATATATATATATATATATATATATATATATATATATGTGTGTGTGTGTGTGTGTGTGTGTGTGTGTGTGAAGATAATGAAAAGAACAAACTTTTAACAATGCTTTTGCTCTAACCTAATCATGGATAAAGAAATTGTAGATTGATCATAATCTGTTGCGAAATTTTGTTCAAAAGGAATCTTTTGTTAATCCGTAACTAAAAGAAAATAACTAACTACATATATCTATGTCAGCATTCATATATATATATATATATATATATATATAATTTGGATATTTATTCTTACCTACGCAGTGCTGACGTAAATATTGTATGGATATAAGCACCTTTCATTATAAAAAATGATATACCTTTTACAGATTTTTCTATTCTGTTTGTCTGTTCATATCTATGTATGTATGTATCTCTCTATCTATGCACACACACACACACACACACACACACACACACACACACACACACACACACACACATAAACAAACAAAACTCACACATCCACGTACAGATAAATACATCTGTGTGCAAATTAACTGAAACTTGTCTTCGTGTAGGGCTACGATTTTCATACGCTTCCTTGGAGTAATATCCATCGCAGGATAACAATCCACAGTCGAGACAATTGTGTCTTGGCCTGATAAAAACCGAGGCAATCACAGATGAAACAATATTTTTCAGGGCCAAACAAATCATGTAACACGCAAATATATTCATTTTACTGCACGTCACTGAAAATGATCTAATATAAGAAATAAATAGGATTCGATTACACCCTGTCACTCTGTTGCGTCTAGAACTGACCGTATGTTTAAAGAAAGGAGACTAAAGTAGATGTTTAAATTAATTTGCACAAGGATGTATATCGGAGTCTAACCATACTGATGAGCTGTGATACGGCGAAACAGATCTGTCTGCGGATGACAATATATATATGTATATATATATATATATGTATAGATTTGTTCAGGGCTTCACCTGAATGAAACCAAAACTGAATGAAGCCGAAAATGGTTAGTGAAGTTGCTGAAAACTTTTGGAAAGTCGAAAATTATGGAATATGTTTACACTTGGTATCTAGAGTAAAAAGGAAACATGTAAAAAATATTGTAAAAGTAAATCTTCCTTGACAGTCATTTTTAACAAAACATGTTTAAAAGAACGATTACTGCTAAAATGTACATTATCTATCTATCTATCTATCTATCTATCTATCTATCTATCTATCTATATTGTAATGGTTGTTACAATGGTTTATAAATTCATAATATCACTACACAAAAATTTTTGCGTTTCGAAACTGCTATGTGCTCTACTCATCAGGTGATAAATTGAAATAAAAATTAAATGGTGAAAACGGTTTATTTATGGTGATATGATGTTTAAGTGAATGTGGGTTGGGAGTTTATACTGATTTAGTCGACCGTATTGTAGCCTTAGAGATATATCTTTGGGTTTAGGAGAGGTAGCTTAGTTTAAGACAGGTTCCTTATTTATTTTGTCAGGGTAGTTCTTATATTGGAATTTATGGGTTTTTTTAAGGAAGGGTACACATTTTTTGTTTATTTTACTGCTATCTAAGTGTAATAACCATTACAGTGTAGCGCTCTACGTTGTATCGAGCACCCTTTATAAAAGTAAATGCATGAACAGTGGGTTTAAAAACTACGTGTTCCATAACTTTCTTACACTATATATATATATATATATATATATATATATATTAATAACAAACTCCCATTCCTTGATGTATTCATTGATTCTAGCACACACAAATTTACTACTTCTCTATATAGGAAACCAACTAGCATAAATTCGTGTCTTCTTAATTATAATAGTGAATGCTCCCAACGATACAAGTTAGCTGTTATAAAAAACTTCAACGCACACAAATGATATCTTCGTCCAAATCTATATTTTATAAAGAATTACACAACATTAAGCAAACACTAGTCAATAATGGATTTCCTAACTCCGTTATTGACACAACAAATTAAAATGTATCTCAACAAAATTAACAATAGCTCTAACAATAATGATAATATTAATAATAATGGTTTACATAAAAAAAACATAACACTATTAACTTATACTATTGCAACCAAATACATAGTAATTATAAACAAGATGAAAAAACTCTCAAAAACATAATACGTAGAAATGTTAAACCAGTCGAAAGTAATAATCAAATTAAACTCATTATATATTATAAAAAGTTTAAAACAATTGACCTCATAGTCTATAATAACCCAACAGGCACTAAACTAAATTCTTTACAAAAAACCAATGTAGTGTACCAATTTACATGCCCATTCAGAGGTTGCATCTCTGATACTAATCAAAAACCTAGTACATATATTGGTTTTACTACAACCACGCTCTCCCGTAGACTTACATGTCGTCTTTCTGATCAGAGTACTATTAAACAACATTTATCTGAAAAACATAAACATGTAGGTAATATCAGACAGATTTTGGTCAACAATACGGTGATCCTTACTCATACACACAGTAAGAGGAACCTGCAGATATTGGAGGCCATATACATCAAATCAAAACAACCAACACTCAATAAAATCAACTTTAAAACAGGAAATAACATATTACATTGCATTTGACTAGATGGTTTTGTTGTCATTTCGCGCTATCCCGCGGTGTGACGTTATAAAACCGCATCGTAAACTTAAGAACTGCGTTTATTATTTTTGGTAACTATTGCCGTTGCCAAGCGGAGTTTTATGTCAACACAAAATAAAATCGTCGGTGATGGTGGATTTTATAATATTTCAGTTTAAACTACCTCTCTGAAGATGGCTCATGTGAGCCGAAAGCTTAGAAGAAAACCAATAAATAATTACCCAAATGTTGGAGAATTTTTGTCTTTATTTTCAACTGAAATTAAAGCAAAAATACGACGTTTAGAACGGCTCATGATTAGACATAATAGACATTCATTGTCTCTTATATTTAATAGAATATGTTTAGAAAATATATATATATACATATAAAGTAAATTAACCACATTATAAAAGTAAATGCATGAACAGCAGGTAAAAAAAACCTACGAGTTCTATAACCTTGTTACAATATACTCTCTCTCTCTCTCTCTCTCTCTCTATATATATATATATATAGTTTCGCAGAAATGTATACATGTTTTTTAATAATTTCAAAGTCAGTGTTTATCATTCACTTACACACAAATACCCTTGTGAAAGGTATTAATCCGTCTCTTCCCTCTTGTTATGGTTTAAATAATAAGACAAACTGGGCTCTATAGCCTTGACTAGCAACCAGTGTACAGCAGAAAGCAATAGCAAGCCACTGAGAAATAATCTTCTGCCCAGTCAGTCATGTATCATTCGAGATATGATCGCCGGCAGCGTGTCTCACGTATGGCACTTAACTGACTGACTGTTTATTACAGTACATATTATTTTCAAAATTAATTTACAGATATTATTTTATTGTTTTCTCACCGCCCGTTTTTAAGATGACGTTCTTTCTGGTCCAGGCACTCCTGTCGACGCCAAACAATGAAATCGCCGACGTCACGTAAACATAAAGATAACATCGAAAATGCACTTATGATGAGATTTGAACCCGGGTATCATGTTCGGATTTCAAATTTCTCACCGCTCGTCCAGAAAAAAAAAAAGGATGGAAAACAATCATTTATTAATTCTGGATAAGTATTTTAAATATTCCCGGATGTAAATCTCATCGTTGACGTTTAACGGGAAAAGTGACTTCTTGATGTCATCGGCGTGTGGACTTCCTTTGGAAAAGTTAACCGAAGCCATGCGAGTGGAACTGGGTAGACGGCAGCCGTCAATGTTTGTGCTGACACGAGGTGACAAATAACCGATCAGTTGATCACTTGTAGATACCTGCTCAGGCACATTTATGTTTGTTCAACATCCACAGAGCCCACTTGAGATTTATACTGCAATTATGATGGTGATTTTTAAGCGCAGTTTAGATGTGGCTCAAGGCCGAAAGTATGGGACACCCAGTGAGAAGCGAACTCACTAATCAATTGTAATAGTTATAGCGAGACAAGCTTGCTAACCATTACACCACGTCAAGGTGCCCTCACTTAGTAACAGCTTGTGGGGAGTGCGTATAACCTGGACGGATCAACAGTCTGACGAAACTCACTACGTAAACAACCTTCGGTTACTTGTCACTTCGTGTCAGTACAAACATTGACAGCTCCCGTCTACCCAGTTCCATCTAAATCTAACCTTATTTATAAATGGAACTTTGTCTGTGTGTGTGTGTGTGTGTCTGTGTGCGTTCGTTACCTATAGACTCCAATACAGCTGAACCGATTTTCTTGAAAATTTACACAGTTGTACTATAAGCGTCTGCGAGTGTTCTTAGCTAGGGTTATAGAAGGAGTGGTCCGATTTTAAACAAATTTGATTCACTCATAGACAAAGACATAAGAAACGATATTTAGAAGTTTCAAGGTTGCAGTTCTTACAATAGTGCAGAAAATTTGATATCGATACCAAGAAATCAAAATTTGACTTACATCCATTCATTTTTTTTCAGTCTACGGTTTCGCTTTAACTGGAAATAACTTTTGCTTTTTAGTCTTTCGTGCCAACGTCCAAAAATGTCTAAGCTCCAGGAGCATGGATTAGTTTTAAAGCTTTCATTACACCCGAGCAACGCCGGGCTATATTGCTAGTATATATATATATATAGTGGATCGAGGCAGCAGATAATCTTCTAAACATATACTGTTAAATATAAGAAACAATGAATGTCTATTATGTTAAATCATGAGCCGTTGTAAACATTGTATTCTGGCTTTAATTTCAGTTGAAAATAAAGACAAAAATTCTCCAACTGCTTAGAACCAACTTAATAGAAATTATCCAAATGTTAGGGAATTTTTGTCTGAAATTAAAGCCAAAATACAATGTTTAAAACGGCTCATGTTTAGACATAATAGACATTCATTGCCTCTTATATTTAACAATATATAATTAGAATATATATATATAGTCATAGACACTCATGAATTTATATTTTTTCATACAGAAATATAAACTTCGTTATATATATATTCGTTCGGTATTGAGGTTTTTTCCAGAAAGATTCTGTTTTGGGGAAGCAAACAACTTCTTCGTCTTTAAGTCAGACATTAAATCAGTATCTTACTTCCTTGTAAGAAGGTCAGATATATTTAATGCGAGTTTCTGATTGAAATGCGCATGAGCAACAGAAGGATTACGTATGTCGATGTTGCGTAATTCATAGGCGCGCCAGACTGAAACACGCACCACTGAACTGCATTAGTCGCAAACAGAAATTTCACGGGATCAAGATTCAAAACCACCGTTTACTTTCTATCCAATGAAATTGGATTTATTGAGTTCTCTCCCTTGTTTTTATATATTTTATTTTATCGATATTTTTTTTTTACTGATATTCATAACGCGGTTATGGTTTTTTGAGAGCGTGTAAAACAAGTCAACGATTATGGCTGCAAAAAGTGGGTTATCTCGATGCGCTTTGAGAACGGTTTTCTGTAGAGGAGCTGTGAGGTTTTGCTAGTTCTATAAGTTCTCTGCACGCCTTAAAATATGACGTTCGTTTGATCAAGTATATAAAGCGGGTGAAGTCAAACACTTCGAGTGTCTCTTTGGAAACTGGTCCTGGAGATGACGATATCCGGCAGCAAGGTCTCTGATTGGGAGAATGTGAGGAGCATCGAACCACCTCTTAATTGCTGTTGTTCCCAGGTCCGCCCTAACCCAGAGTGGTGGCATCTGTTAGGATCAAAACACTATGAAAATATAAAATAGATTTTTATAGAAATATATACATAAAAATAGACTTTTATAGAAAAATATACATTTTTGAAGGAAAAATATTAACAACAATACATTTTTAAACGCTGTGGAACTCGTTCCCATATTCTTGCTTTCCTGACGGCTACAACCTCCAGAAATTTAAATGCAAAGTCAATACTCATCTACTAACCACTGGACTCTAGCTTTCTCCCCACCCCTGTATAACCTTCCCTTTCTCTCCACCTATGTATCTGTCATCGCACCTGCTTTCTATTGTTCCTTTCTAATTAGTTTGTACTCCTCACTCTTTTCTAATTAATCTTTTTACATTTATGTAACCCCCTGCACATCAGTGGCGTTTCCGCCTTGCTCGAGGTGAAATGATTAAAACAAAAAAAAAAAAAAAGAAAAATGCCCTGATACATTTTTGAAGGAAAAAAGTATTATCAGCAATACATTTTAATACAAAAATAGTACATATCTTTAGTTTTCTAAAATAAAAAAATAATAAATTCTTTCATTAAAATCTGACTAAATCAACTTTTCCACAACCGAACATTTTTATAACCGAACATTAAAAAATACCTTAAAACCCTACCTTTTTAGCATTAATAAAATACATAAAGGTGTTGATATGCCGTTAAGCAAAATTAAAACTCAAACTTAAAACGCTTTGCAAAATAGCAGAAGATGGACATTAATTGTAAGTACTTCAAACTTTTTAGATATCATCTTTTTCTACAGTGACCATATTTCTTGTACTGAATTAAGGACTTACGGCGATATAACGTCGATACACTAGATTTCATTACACAAGTTAAACAATATTGACTCTGATAAGTAGCTATCAGCACCTAGATGGATGACCATAGGAATTGTACCAAGGCAGCCAACTATGTGTGAAAATTGAAAGAAAAACATAATACCCATGATGTAAGCTGTAGTATATTGAAAAAAGCCAAGCTTTATAGCAATTTTGATGCCTGCAGATTGTGCCAAGAGGAAAAATTAATTATAATAAAATTTCTAGAACAAGAAAAGTTACTAAATGAAAGGTTCGAAATAATGTCCGGATGTAGACACATTGGAAATTACATTTTGGGTTCCTACAAACCCCGACGAATGTATTTATAATCGATTTACTCCCACTCCAATACTATTTCACTACTCTTGACTTATTTAAACGTGACGCACACACAAGATATTCTTCTTCAATGTACCACTTTCTTTCACGCCGTAGGCTATTATGGCTCTCCACAACATCCTATTTTTTGTAGATCTTAACAACAATTGCTCACTTTCTATCGTTATATTATTCTTTCCTTCTTTTATAATTCAGTTACCCACGATTATCCTCTTGTCTTTAATATGTCCTGTGAGTGTCAAATTCTCCAAAACTCATTTTCTCGCGTTGGTTCACGAACTTAATAAATTTTGTCTCCACCCATTCACAGTCAAGTTAGCCAAATGCAGACGACAATTCTACTCCTGCAGCTTCCTCTCGCGCACTTCCCGCCTGTGGAACTCACTCCCGTATTCTTGCTTTTCTGACGGCTACAACTTCCAGAAATTTAAATGCATAGTTAATACTCATCTACTAACCACTGGACTCTAGCTCTCTCCCCTCCCCTGTATAATCTTCACTTTCTCTCCGCCTATGTATCTGTCATTGCACCTTCTTTCTCAGCTTTCTATTGTTCCTTTCTAACTAGCTTGTACTCCTCACTCTTTTCTAATTAATCTTTATACATTTATGTAACCGCCTGCACATCAATGGCGTTTCCGCCTTGCTCGGGGTGAAATGATTAAAAAAAAAAAGAAGTGTTTACTTGGACACATGTCAGCAATAACGGAGAATTACAAAAAAATAAGAACTAGACAAGATATCCCTAGACACTGGCTTTTGAACGTGAACAGTCTACTTCCTGTTGATTAAATAAAGGGATCAGTTTAATATTCGCTTTAGTCTACGCGGATCGACATACACAAAAATGATGAACAAAGATGAGGAAAATAGAGAAGGTTTGTTTTTCATTCATTTAAGAAAATTTTCATGACAAACTTGATGAAAAAGCTTCGTCTCAATGTGATAGGTCTTGCCACCAATAATTAAATTCTTAGGTTTTACCAATTTTTGAGCATTTTATCGTAAACATCGTCTGAAAAATGTACAGAAATACATAAAATTGCTTAAAAACTGACCACAAAATGTTACTCTTTCAAGAATAAATCCAAATTAAGCTGACATTTATTATATGTATTGAATGGAAAATATCTTAAAAACAAAATTCAAATAATAAATCACCACGAGTTAAATATTAATTTTTTATTGCATTTGATAAATGAAAATTTGTAATAAATTGTAAGAGATTAACATGAAAAAAATATGCTAAAAACAAAATTCTAATGAATAAATAAGTTCTTACATAATTTGTTCGGTCATAAGTAATAACAAGCAAAAAAAAAAAAAAGATAAAGTGTATATAATACCATATTACTGCTGGTATCTATCTATCTATCTATCTATCTATCTATGAATGTCCATATCTATCTATCTATCTATCTATGAATGTCCATATCTATCTATCTATCTATCTATCTATCTATCTATCTATCTATCTATGAATGTCCATATCTATCTATCTATCTATCTATGAATGTCCATATCTATCTATCTATCTATCTATCTATCTATCTATCTATCTATCTATGAATGTCCATATCTATCTATCTATCTATGAATGTCCATATCTATCTATCTATCTATCTATGAATGTCCATATCTATCTATCTATCTATCTATGAATGTCCATATCTATCTATCTATCTATCTATGAATGTCCATATCTATCTATCTATCTATCTATCTATCTATCTATCTATCTATCTATCTATGAATGTCCATATCTATCTATCTATCTATCTATGAATGTCCATATCTATCTATCTATCTATCTATGAATGTCCATATCTATCTATCTATCTATCTATGAATGTCCATATCTATCTTTCTATTTATCTATCTATCTATCTATCTATCTATCTATCTATCTATCTATGAATGTCCATATCTATCTATCTATTTATCTATCTATCTATCTATCTATCTATCTATCTATCTATGACAGTCTATTCTCTATCTATCTATCTATCTATCTATCTATCTATCTATCTATCTATCTATCTATCTATCTATGAATGTCCATATCTATCTATCTATCTATCTATCTATCTATCTATCTATCTATCTATCTATCTATCTATCTATCTAAACTTATTTATAAATGGAACTTTGTCTATGTATGTGTGTGTCTGGGTGTGTGGCCGTTACCTATAGACACCGAAACGGCTGAACCGATTTTCTTGAAAATTTACACAGTTGTACTATAAGCATCTGCGAGTGTTCTAAGCTAGGTTTTGTGTCGAGGTACCCCGATAAATATCGAAAATCGATAATCGAAAAAATTGGGTTATAGAAGGAGTGGTCCGATTTTAATAAAATTTGATACACTCATAGACAAAGACATAAGAAACGATATTCAGGAGTTTCAAGATTGCAGTTCTTACAATAGTGCAGAAAATCGATAATAGATATATATATAAGGCAAGATGTTTGTGTGTGTGTCTGTTTATCTGCCTGTATGTCAGTATTTTTTTCAGCTCTTTTATTTTAGTTTTTGCTTCAAGTTTGACTCTAAGTAGGTATAATTGTAGTTCATAGTCTCATACCATTTACTTAGAGGACTTATTTCGCCTTCAAAATTCAGTTTACGACGAACAAAACTTATTTGATATCGATACCAGGAAAGCAAAATTTGACTTACATCCATTCATTTTCTTTCAGTCTACGGTTTCGCTTTAACTGGAAACAACTGTTGCTTTTTAGTCTTTCGTGCTAAAATTCAAAGAGTCTGAGCTCCAGGATCATTTATTAGTTTTAAAGCTTTCATTACTCCCGAGCAACGCCGGGCTATACTGCTAGTAAATTATGAGACAAAGCGTTTTAAATATAAATTTCTTATTGAAAATCGCACTAAATCTAGTGTTCTGTGTAACATTATAAAACAGCTAAATTGTTTAATAGATTTTCTCTTTGAAAAAAATAAAGGTTTCATTCGATGGGAAAAAGATATAGGATTAATGGGTTTGTGTCTTGCTTCTTGTACTTTTTGAATTTATTAAAGTTCAGTCGATAATTTAACTGCTCTTCTTTCCACTCCTTATGAATATAGAGATAAACACCAACACTGTTCATACAGAATTTATAAAATTTCGGGAATTAATTCAGCTTCTCCTTCCATACATTATGAATTTCGAGATATACACAAACATTGTCCATATAGAATTTGTAAGATTTCAGTAGTTAATTTAGCTGCCCTTTCCACACCTTATGAATCTAGAGATAAACAGCATCTTATTCATATAGAATATGTAAAATTTCAGTAGTTAATTTAGCTGCCCTTTCCACACAGTATGAATCTAGAGATAAACAGCATTTTATTGATATACAATTTGTAAAACTTCAATAGTTAATTTAGCTGCCCTTCCCACACCTTATGAATCTAGAGATAAACAGCATCTTATTCATATAGAATTTTTAAAAATTCAGTAGTTAAATTAGCTGCCCTTTCCACACTTTATGAAACTAGAGATAAAGAGCATCGTATTCATATAGAATTTGTAAAACTTCAATAGTTAATTTAGCTGCCCTTTCCACACCTTATGTATCTTGAGATAAACAGCATCTTATTCATATAGAATTTGTAAAACTTCAATAGTTAATTTAGATGCCCTTTCCACACCTTATGTATCTTGAGATAAACAGCATCTTATTCAAATAGAATTTGTAAAAATTCAATAGTTAATTTAGCTGTCCTTTCCATACCTTATGAATCTAGTGATAAACAGCATCTTATTGATATGGAATTTGTAAAATTTCAGTAGTTAATTTAGCTGCCCTTTCCACACTTTATGAAACTAGAGATAAACAGCATCTTATTCATATAGAATTTGTAATATTTCAGTAGTTAATTTAGCTGCCCTTTCCATACTTTATGAATCTAGAGATAAACAGCATCTTATTCATATAGAATAAGTAAAACTTCAATAGTTGTTTTAGCTGCTCTTTCCACACCTTCTGAATTTAGAGATAAACAGCATCTTATTCATATAGAATTTCTAAAACTTCAATAGTTAATTTAGCTGCTCTTTCCACACCTTATGAATCTAGAGATAAACAGCATCTTATTCATATAGAATAAGTAAAACTTCAATAGTCAATTTAGCTGCTCTTTCCACACCTTCTGAATTTAGAGATAAACAGCATCTTATTCATATAGAATTTGTAAAACTTCAATAGTTAATTTAGCTGCCCTTTCCACACCTTATGAATCTAGAGATAAACAGCATCTTATTCACATAGAATTTGTAAAAATTCAATAGTTAATTTAGCTGTCCTTTCCATACCTTATGAATCTAGTGATAAACAGCATCTTATTAATATGGAATTTGTAAAATTTCAGTACTTATTTAGCTGCCCTTTCCACACTTTATGAAACTAGAGATAAACAGCATCTTATTCATATAGAATTTGTAATATTTCAGTAGTTAATTTAGCTGCCCTTTCCATACTTTATGAATCTAGAGACAAAAAGCATCTTATTCATATAGAATTTGTAAAATTTCAGTAGTTAATTTAGCTGCCCTTTCCACACCATATGAATCTAGAGATAAAGAGCATCTTATTCATATAGAATTTGTAAAACTTCAATAGTTGTTTTAGCTGCTCTTTCCACACCTTCTGAATTTAGAGATTAACAGCATCTTATTCATATAGAATTTGTAAAACTTCAATAGTTAATTTAGCTGCCCTTTCCACACCTTATGAATCTAGAGATAAACAGCATCTTATTCATATAGGATAAGTAAAACTTCAATAGTCAATTTAGCTGCTCTTTCCACACCTTCTGAATTTATAGATAAACAGCATCTTATTCATATAGAATTTGTAAAAGTTCAATAGTTAATTTAGCTGCCCTTTCCACACCTTATGAATCTAGAGATAAACAGCATCTTATTCATATAGAATTTGTAAAAATTCAATAGTTAATTTAGCTGTCCTTTCCATACCTTATGAATCTAGTGATAAACAACATCTTATTAATATGGAATTTGTAAAATTTCAGTAGTTAATTTAGCTGCCCTTTCCACACTTTATGAAACTAGAGATAAACAGCATCTTATTCATATAGAATTTCTAATATTTCAGTAGTTAATTTAGCTGCCCTTTCCATACTTTATGAATCTAGAGACAAACAGCATCTTATTCATATAGAATTTGTAAAATTTCAGTAGTTAATTTAGGTGCCCTTTCCACACCTTATGAACCTAGAGATAAACAGCATCTTATTCATATAGAATTTGTAAAACTTCAATAGTTAATTTAGCTGCCCTTTCCGCACCGTATGAATCTAGAGATAAAGAGCATCTTATTCATATAGAATAAGTAAAACTTCAATAGTTGTTTTAGCTGCTCTTTCCACACCTTCTGAATTTACAGATAAACAGCATCTTATTCATATAGAATTTGTAAAATTCAATAGTTAATTTAGCTGCGCTTTCCACACCTTCTGAATCTAGAGATGAACAGCATCTTATTCATATAGAATACGTAAAACTTCAGTAGTTAATTTAGCTGCCCTTTCCGCACCTTATGAATCTAGATGATAAACAGCATCTTATTCATATAAAATTTGTAAAATTTCGGTAGTTAATTTAGCTGCCCTTTCCACACCTTATGAATCTAGAGATAAACAGCATCTTACTCATATAGAATTTGTAAAACATCAGTAGTCAATTTAGCTGCTCTTTCCACACCTTCTGAATCTAGAGATAAACAGCACCTTATTCATATAGAATTTGTAAAACTTCAATAGTTAATTTAGCTGCCCTTTCCACATCTTATGAATCTAGAGATAAACAGCATCTTATTCATATAGAATTTGTAAAACTTCAATAGTTAATTTAGCTGCCATTTCCACACCTTATGAATCTAGAGATAAACAGCATCTTATTCATAAAGAATTTGTAAACCTTCAATAGTTAATTTAACTGCCCTTTCCACACATTATGAATCTAGAGATAAACAGCATCTTATTCATATAGAATTTTTAAAATTTCAGTAGTCAATTTAGCTGCTCTTTCCACACCTTCTGAATCTAGAGATAAAAAGCACCTCATTCATATAGAATTAGGTAAAACTTCAATAGTTAATTTAGCTGCCCTTTCCACACCTTATGAATCTGGAGATAAACAGCATCTTATTCATATAGAATAAGTAAAACTTCAATAGTTGTTTTAGATGCTCTTTCCACACCTTCTGAATTTAGAGATAAACAGCATCTTATTCATATAGAATTTGTAAAATTCAATAGTTAATTTAGCTGCGCTTTCCACACCTTCTGAATCTAGAGATAAACAGCATCTTATTCATATAGAATAAGTAAAACTTCAATAGTCAATTTAGCTGCTCTTTCCACATTTTCTGAATTTAGAGATAAACAGCATCTTATTCATATAGAATTTGTAAAACTTCAATAGTTAATTTATCTGCCCTTTCCACACCTTATGAATCTAGAGATAAACAGCATCTTATTCATATAGAATTTGTAAAACTTCAATAGTTAATTTAGCTGCCCTTTCCACACCTTATGAATCTGGAGATAAACAGCATCTTATTCATATAGAATTTGTAAAACTTCAATAGTTAATTTAGCGGCCCTTTCCACACCTTATGAATCTAGAGATAAACAGCATCTTATTCATATAGAATTTGTAAAACTTCAATAGTTAATTTAGCTGCCCTTTCCACACCTTATGAACCTAGAGATAAACAGCATCTTATTCATATAGAATTTGTAAAACTTCAATAGTTAATTTAGCTGCCCTTTCCACACCTTATGAATCTGGAGATAAACAGCATCTTATTCATATAGAATAAGTAAAACTTCAATAATTGTTTTAGCTGCTCTTTCCACACCTTCTGAATTTAGAGATAAACAGCATCTTATTCATATAGAATTTGTAAAATTCAATAGTTAATTTAGCTGCGCTTTCCACACCTTCTGAATCTAGAGATGAACAGCATCTTATTCATATAGAATTTGTAAAACTTCAATAGTTAATTTAGCTGCCCTTTCCACACCTTATGAACCTAGAGATAAACAGCATCTTATTCATATAAAATTTGTAAAATTTCGGTAGTTAATTTAGCTGCGCTTTCCACACCTTCTGAATCTAGAGATAAACAGCATCTTATTCATATAGAATAAGTAAAACTTCAATAGTCAATTTAGCTGCTCTTTCCACACCTTCTGAATTTAGAGATAAACAGCATCTTATTCATATAGAATTTGTAAAACTTCAATAGTTAATTTAGCTGCCCTTTCCACATCTTATGAATCTAGAGATAAACAGCATCTTATTCACATAGAATTTGTAAAACTTCAATAGTTAATTTAGCGGCCCTTTCCACACCTTATGAATCTAGAGATAAACAGCATCTTATTCATATAGAATTTGTAAAACTTCAATAGTTAATTTAGCTGCCCTTTCCACACCTTATGAACCTTAAACAGCATCTTATTCATATAGAATTTGGAAAACTTCAATATTTAATTTAGCTGCCCCTTCCACACCTTATGAATCTAGAGATGAACAGCATCTTATTCATATAGAATACGTAAAACTTCAGTAGTTAATTTAGCTTCCCATTCCACACCTTATGAATCTAGAGATAAAGAGCATCTTATTCATATAGAATTTGTAAAATTCAATAGTTAATTTAGCTGCTCTTTCCACACCTTCTGAATCTAGAGATGAACAGCATCTTATTCATATAGAATACGTAAAACTTCAGTAGTTAATTTAGCTGCCCTTTCCGCACCTTATGAATCTAGATGATAAACAGCATCTTATTCATATAAAATTTGTAAAATTTCGGTAGTTAATTTAGCTGCCCTTTCCACACCTTATGAATCTAGAGATAAACAGCATCTTACTCATATAGAATTTGTAAAACATCAGTAGTCAATTTAGCTGCTCTTTCCACACCTTCTGAATCTAGCGATAAACAGCATCTTATTCATATAGAATTTGTAAAAATTCAATAGTTAATTTAGCTGTCCTTTCCATACCTTATGAATCTAGTGATAAACAACATCTTATTAATATGGAATTTGTAAAATTTCAGTAGTTAATTTAGCTGCCCTTTCCATACTTTATGAATCTAGAGACAAACAGCATCTTATTCATATAGAATTTGTAAAATTTCAGTAGTTAATTTAGCTGCCCTTTCCACACCTTATGAACCTAGAGATAAACAGCATCTTATTCATATAGAATACGTAAAACTTCAGTAGTTAATTTAGCTGCCCTTTCCACACCTTATGAATCTAGATGATAAACAGCATCTTATTCATATAAAATTTGTAAAATTTCGGTAGTTAATTTAGCTGCCCTTTGCACACCTTATGAATCTAGAGATAAACAGCACCTTATTCATATAGAATTTGTAAAACTTCAATAGTTAATTTAGCTGCCCTTTCCACATCTTATGAATCTAGAGATAAACAGCATCTTATTCATATAGAATTTGTAAAACTTCAATAGTTAATTTAGCTGCTCTTTCCACACCTTATGAATCTAGAGATAAACAGCATCTTATTAATATAGAATTTGTAAAACATCAATAGTTAATTTAGCTGCCCTTTCCACATTTTCTGAATCTAGAGATAAACAGCACCTTATTCATATAGAATTTGTAAAATTTCAGTAGTCAATTTAGCTGCTCTTTCCACACCTTCTGAATCTAGAGATAAACAGCACCTTATTCATATAGAATTTGTAAAACTTCAATAGTTAATTTAGCTGCCCTTTCCACATCTTATGAATCTAGAGATAAACAGCATCTTATTCATATAGAATTTGTAAAACTTCAATAGTTAATTTAGCTGCTCTTCCCACACCTTATGAATCTAGAGATAAACAGCATCTTATTAATATAGAATTTCTAAAATTTCAATAGTTAATTTAGATGCTTCTTACAACCCTTAACGAATGAGAACATATAATCCAACGTTGTCCGTTTAAAAATTTAAAAACTTTAGTCGTTTATTTGAACTGCTCATTCCACACCTTATGACTGTGGAAATATACATCAACAGTGTCCATATAGACTTTGTAAAACTTCAGTAGTTAATTTAGCTGCTCCTTCCACGCCATACAAATGTAGATATATACACCATCATTGTCCCTATAGAATTTGTAAAACCTCAATTGTTAATTTTGCTGGACTTTACACTCTGTCTGATTATGGAGATGAATGCCAACATCTTATGAATCTAGAGATAAACTTTAAATTTATAAAACTTCGGGAATTAATTCAGCTGCTCCTTCCATACATTATGAATTTCGAGATATACACAAACATTGTCCATATAGAATTTGTAAAACTTCAATAGTTAATTTAGCTGCCTTATCCACACCTTATGAATCTAGAGATAAACAGCATCTTATTCATCTAGAATTTGTAAAATTTCAATAGTTAATTTAGCTGCCCTTGCCACACCTTATGAATCTAGAGATAAACAGCATCTTATTCATATAGAATTTGTAAAACTTCACTAGTTATTTTAGCTGCCCTTTCCACACCTTATGAATCTAGAGTTAAACAGCATCTTATTCATATAGAATTTGTAAAACTTCAATAGTTAATTTAGCTGCCCTTTCCACACTTTATGAATCTAGAGATAATCAGCATCTTATTCATATAGAATTTGTAAATCTTCAATAGTTAATTTAGCTGCCCGTTCCACAACTTCTGAATCTAGAGATAAACAGCATCCTATTCATATAGAATTTGTAAAATTTCAGTAGTTAATTTAGCTACCCTTGCCACACCTTATGAATCTAGCGATAACCAGCATCTTATTCGTATAGAATTTGTAAAACTTCAATAGTTAATTTAGCTGCCCTTTCCACACCTTATGAATCTAGAGTTAAACAGCATCTTATTCATATAGAATTTGTAAAACTTCAATAGTTAATTTAGCTGCCCTTTCCACACCTTATGAATCTACAGATAAACTGCATCTTATTCATATAGAATTTGTAAAACTTCAATAGTTAATTTAACTGCCCTTTCCACACCTTATGAATCTAGAGATAAACAGCATCTTATTCATATAGAATTTGTAAAATTTCAGTAGTTAATTTAGCTACCCTTTCCACACCATATGAATCTAGAGATAAACAGCATCTTATTCATATAGAATTTGTAAAATTTCAGTAGTTAATTTAGCTGCCCTTTCCACACCTTATGAATCTATAGATAAACAACATCTTATTCATATAAAATTTGTAAAACTTCAATAGTTAATTTAGCTGCCTTATCCACACCTTATTAATCTAGAGATAAACAGCATCTTATTCATATAGAATTTGTAAAACTTCAATAGTTAATTTAGCTGCTCTTTCCACACCTTATGAATCTAGAGATAAACAGCATCTTATTCATATAGAATTTGTAAAACTTCAATAGTCAATTTAGATGCTCTTTCCACACCTCATGAATCTAGAGATAAACAGCATCTTATTCATATAGAATTTGTAAAATTTCAGTAGTTAATTTAGATGCTTCTTACACACCTTAACGAATGATAAGATATAATCCAACGTTGTCCGTTTAGAAATTCAAAAACTTTAGTCGTTTATTTGAATTGCTCATTCCACACCTTATGAATGTGGAAATATACATCAACAGTGTACATATAGACTATGTAAAAATTCAGTAGTTAATTTAGCTGCTCCTTCCACACCATATAAATGTAGATATATACACCATCATTGTCCCTATAGAATTTGTAAAACTTCAATCGTTAAATTTGCTGCTCTTTACACTCTTTATGAATATGGAGATGAATGCCAACATCTTATGAATCTAGAGATAAACTTTAAATTTATAAAACTTCCGGAATTGATTCAGCTGCTCCTTCCATACATTATGAATTTCGAGATATACACAAACATTGTCCATATAGAATTTGTAAGACTTCAGTAGATACTTTAACTGCCCTTTCCACACCTTCTGAATCTAGAGATAAACAGCATCTTATTCATATAGAATTTGTAAAACTTCAATAGTTAATTTAACTGCCCTTTCCACACCTTATGAATCTAGAGATAAACAACATCTTATTCATATAGAATTTGTAAAACGTCAATAGTTAATTTAGCTGCCCTTTCCACACCTTATGAATCTAGAGATAAACAACATCTTATTCATATAGAATTTGTAAAACATCAATAGTTAATTTAGATGCCCTTTCCACACCTTATGAATCTAGAGATAAACAGCATCTTATTCATATAAAATTTGTAAAATTTCAGTAGTTAATTTAACTGCCCTTTCCACATCTTATGAATCTAGAGATAAACAGCATCTTATTCACATAGTATTTGCAAAACTTCAATAGTTAATTTAGCTGCTTCTTACACACCTTAACGAATGATAAGATATAATCCAACGTTGTCCGTTTAGAAATTTATAAACTTTAGTCGTTTATTTTAACTGCTCATTCCACACCTTATGAATGTTCAAATATACATCAACAGAGTCCATATAGACTTTGTAAAACTTCAGTAGTTAATTTAGCTGCTCCTTCCACGCTATACAAATGTAGATACATACACCATCATTGTCCCTATAGAATTTGTAAAACTTCAATTGTTAATTTTGCTGCCCTTCACACTCTTTATGAATATGGAGATAAATGCCAACATTGACACATTTATTAGGATCTCTTGCAGTTTCTTGTTCAAAACACCTACAAAACAAGTTCACAAATTACATTTTGTGAGAGATTAATCATTTTGACTAGTGTGCTGTCTCAGAGTGAATATCATTTATTTTTTGCAATATTTTCTTTGTCAGTTTGTTACTTTTGAAAGGAAACTTTACTTTTCTTGGAAAATTTGCCCATACTTGGTTATATTTTTGTGATGCAATTTGAATGAAAATTTCAAATTAGTCATGTAAATTGACATAACTTGTTAAGTATGAATAAATGTTTACTCATCTATTGAACAATTTTTGTCGCCCCTTCGTTCAATTTTAATTAATGTGACTTCACCATGAAGAAAAGAATGGAAACAAAGCAAATAAACTGTGATGGCAATTTCTTCTAATTTTATATTTTATTCAGTGGATCATGTTGAAAATATACAGTTGTTGGTTATGGGATTTACTATATATTTTTATTTTAAACTAACAGTAGAAAGTTCAGAATTTTATAAAGTTGATGTCTAAGTCTGCTCCCCGGAATTCTAATGCTCCGTTTATGAATGTACTAGCAGTATAGCCCGGCGTTGCAAGGGTGTAATGAAAGCTTTAAAACTAATTCAAGATTCTGGAGCTCAGACTCTTTGGACGTTGGCACGAATAGCTAAAACAATAGTGGTTTCCAGTTAAAGCGAAACCGTAGTCTGAAAGAAAAATGAATGGATGTAAGTCAAATTTTGATTTCCAGGTATCGATATGAAATAAGTTTTTTCGTCGTAAACTGAATTGTGAAGGCTAAATAAGTCCTCTGAGTAAATGGTATCACATACTGTGACTAAGAACTACAATTATACCTACTTAGAACCAAACCAGAAGCAAAAACCAGAAGCAAAAACTAAAATAAAAAGGCTGAAAAATACAGACATATAGGCAGATAAACAGACACACACACAAACATCTTGCCTTATATATATATTATCGATTTTATGCACTATTGTTAGAACTGCAACGTTGAAACTTCCGATTATCGTTTCTCATATCTTTGTCTATGAGTGTATCAAATTTGATTAAAATCTGACCACTCCTTCTATAACTCGATTTTTTCGATTATCGATATTCGATATTCATCGGGGTTACCTCGACACAAAACGGAGCTAAGAACACTCGCAGATGCTTATAGCACAACTGTGTAGATTTTCAAGAAAATCTGTTCAGCCGTTTTGGTGTCTATAGGTAACGGACACACACACACACACACACATACACACATAGAGACACACACACAAAATTCCATTTATAAATAAGTTTAGATAGTATGGTTAATCTCAAATAATCTTTGTGTCTTTTTTGACGGCAGGGGTACACTCGTATGGTAATAACTTTCCGGTGTGTAATAGTTTCCTTTGTTTTCATCAGGTAGTCCGCGACTTTGGAGGGGGGTAAGCAAAAAGAACATTTTGTACGCTCCGGTTTACTCGAGATATTACAATGATGGTAGCTGATGTTAACATGCTATTTGCACACCAACTTACCAATGGTGGGGATGAAATACCATGGCACAAAAATGGAAATGACAAAGAATCACCATTACTTGAGAATTAAAAAAAAAAACATGACTTGCTGTGCTCACAAGCAAGAGAAACAAAGGAGCCTCGGCACATAAAAATTCACCTGTATACTCAGCCACTATAGTCCACATGAATGACTTCCTCCAGCAGTACAAGAGCGACATAATTGCAACAGACGTCTCTTTAATTCGTTTAAACGCACGGTCCACCAGCGGACGTGAAATCGAGCTCTCCTATCATTCTGAAGATGAGATTCTGATCGCGAAATATTAATGAATAATAAATAATTAATACTCAACACTTTCTTTACCTTCCTTTATTTTAATAAACGCATTGTGATAGCCTTCAAATACCTACCCATACACGTTATATACACAATGATTCTAGCAAAATAAAAAAAAACTCTCTTATATATATATAGTCATCCGCAGACAGATCTGTTTCGCTATATCACAGCTCATCAATACGGTTAGACTTCCGATTGCTTTTGGATTGAAACCCGACCGAATTGGTGTCAGTTGGCGATTCTACCTCTGGGATATGGGCGCTCGGTAAAAGAAGGCAGACCTTTTAGCGTATACATTATCATTATACATGCTCAATAGCCAGAGTGCTCTAATTCATTACTGAATGAGCGATGCGTACATGCCAGAGTAGCTACTGTTTTTCAGTTTACCATTCTTCCCGAGTGCTCAATCAGGGTGTGAGAGCATAAATAATTATCCGCAGACAGATCTGTTTCGCTGTATCACAGCTCATCAGTACGGTTAGACATCCGATTGCTTTTAACCCAGGACCGAATTGGCGTCATTCGGTGATTCTACCTCTGGGCTATGGGTGCTCGGTAGAAGAGGGCAGGTTTTTGCGTGCATATTATCATTATACACGCCCAATAGCCAGAGTGCTCTAATTCAATTACTGAAAGAGCGATGTTTATATATATATATATATATATATATATATATATATATTTTTATACAGTGTGTTTTATATTTATCGGCCCGTAAATAAAGTACAGCTCAGTTTGTAGTGGGGGCCGCACCAGAGTATTCAGCGTGCTCTACCACTCCGCCTCAAATAACGTCACAACCAGAAAGGTTCCCTTTTCATTTTCTAAGAAAACCGTCCCCTCTTCCCTCAGGTAATTTTCTACAAAGTTTCAGATCTCTTCAGTATCATATTTGAAACGGAAGCAAAGCAGTTACTAAAGAATTAATAGTTTTATTTTCAATCCGACAATTTTATCACTTCAAGCATCTTTACAGAGAATTTAAAATAGACGCCCCATTTTTGATTTATTTACTAAGATTTCCCGAATGCGTAGGTTGATAGAGAAGATGCTATTTTATTAGGACCTTAAATAAAAAACACGGAGAAATTTTGTCAAATTTTTATTTATTTTTTTCAACAGATGACATTCCCAGAACTGTGTGTTGTTAAAACTCATACAAAGACGTACTATAAGCAAGCTTTAAATCAGTGTATGCTATTTTTTCTCCTTTTATGTACCATGTCCTTTCAGGATGTAGGCGATCATTGGTTTCCACATCGCCCTGTCCCTGGTGGCTCTTAGCACGCTTTCTCCTGTTGCGCAATGCAACCCTCGTTCCGTCATCCACCTGATCAGGTCCTTCAAATATGTTGTCCGCTGCTTTCTCCTGTCTCTTTTTCCTTCTATCTGGCCTGTTTGTATCAAGTTTTCCAAGCACTCATTCCCCATTGCATGTCCCAGGAACTTCAGTTGACTCTTCCTGATGCTCACTATTAATTTTATTTTCGTTGCTATTCTTTCCAACACCTCATTGTTGTTCACATGCTCGGTCCATGATATCCGCAGCATCCTTCTGTAGAACCACATTTCAGTTGCTTCAAGTTTTTCCTTCATCTTTGATGATATTGTCCAACATTCACTGCCGTATTGAAGAACTAACATCACAGCAATTTAGAACTCCCTTCTTTGTTTCTAGGGAAATTTTCTTTTATCTTAGTACTTTACTCAGCTTCTGGAACGCATCTTTCGCCGTGCCAATTCGCCTTCGGATCTCTGTGTTGCACTTTTCATCTCCTGTTAGAATACGTCCGCCGTCTATTGAACAGGTGTAGAGGCTCATCCCTTGTTCCCTGTTTAGGATGTGGTTTACAGCTTTCTCTTTTCCAATCTTTCCATTTTTCTTTTTTGTTTCTTTTTTTTTTCAATTGGAGTAGATAGACTGAACTATCGCCCGGTTCACACTCCACCCACGTCTATTGAACAGGTGTAGAGGCTCATCCCTTGTTCCCTGTTTAGGACGTGGTTTCCGGCTTTCTCTTTTCCAATCGATTCACTCTTACATAGCCCCCTGCACACCAATGGCCTTACCGCCTTGCTCGGGGTGATATGATTAAAAAAAAAAATGTCCACTATTGTACTTGCTTGATTCTAGTACCCACAATATGTATTTGGCATTTTGGGTTGCTCTTTTTACTGATGACCATGCAGTCAGCCTATTACTAAAAGAAATTCGGGCTTCCATTTTAAACACAAAGTATCCAACATTATATCGTCTGAAGAGATAGCAAAGCAAATTATGTGAGACAATGCAGAAGAAAGACAAAATATTTAAACATTCAGAGAACCATTAAATAAATATTTCAACATCGCCTGATAACATAATTTTAAATCAGCTAACGGGGCTACAGGGAGTGGGTATCCAAAACAATGAATAAAAAAATAAATAAATAAATAAAAAGAATAGAAATAATATTACTAAGCTTAGTAACCAAATTAAAAAAAAAAACGAAAAATATAATGGAACTATTTTATCTTAACTTCTGTTGGCGGACAAGTCCTTATCTTAATTTCAACATCAATTTCCTAACCAATTATCTGAAAATGCTACGTCAGTTTAATTTTTCTCACACAAAACATTCGCGTTACATTCGCCCACCTTAAGCCAAACTCCACCAACTGTAGTATCTTCTCTCCATCACAATGGAAATAAGTTCACTGCGATATTGTCTTTTTTCCCCACAATCTGTTTGCATAAGCACCAGTTTAAATTTAGGATTTGATTAGAGAATAACTTACACTATGTAAAGCTGAACATTTCATTGAACTGAAGAGAATGTTGAAGTTTCTAGGTCACATAATTAAAGAGAATGCTTGGAAAGTTTGACAATCACAGGGCATAAGAAAAAGCAAGGGGGACAGATAAAAACAGTGCATAACTTGCTTGGGCAATCTCGTCGCTGAAGAAGAGACTTGAAGCAACAGAAATGTGGTTCTACAGAAAGATGCTGAGAATACCATGGACTGAACATGTAAGCAAATGACAAAGCTCTAGAGACAATGGCAACAAAAAGGACACTTATAATTAACATCAGGAAGAGATAGTTGAAATTTCTAGGGTACAGAATGAGAAACAAAGAAAAGAGAACTGAACTGTTATGTAATATCAGTCCTTTTATATGGCAATGAATACTGGAGAATCTCCTCAAAGATGAAGGAGAGACTTGAAGCCACAGAAATGTGGTTCTACAGAAATATGCTGAAAATACCATGAACTGAACATGTAAGCAAATGACAAATGTCTAGAGACAATGGCAACAAAAAGGACATGTAAGCGAGAGAAATAAAAATAAAAAACAGTGAATAACTGACCTACCGTACATGTGTAAATTGTTGGCAAAACAGGGTTTAGGAGAGACACCACAAGGTCAAACTGTAGTTAAAGCCACATTGGAGAGGAAACTGTGAAGAGCCATAACCACGAGAGTCTGGAAAGAACAAGGCAACCGAAAAAGGATTCTAGAGTATATTTTCTTTCATACGAAGCTATTTATTATTTTTCGTAACGTTTTTTTAATGTCCGCCTCCCACCACCGAGTCTCAGAGCAAAATATACTTTTTTATGTGCTGTGTTCTTTCAGAACGGAGCCTATCATAGCCCTCCACATCTTCCTGTTCTGTGCTGCTCTTAAAATATTTTGTCCTGTTATTTCTCTCAAACTCTTGTCTGCCACCCATTTGTTTAAGCCTATCAAGTATGTTAAGCGCTGTTTTTCTCTGTCTCTTATGTCCTCTATTTGTCCTGCGAGTATCAGATTCTCCAAACCCTTCTTCCTCATTACATGTCCTAAAAGCATCAACTGTCTTAACTTGATATTATTTATAACTATCCTTTCGTAAAAGCAACTTTTGGTATCTTCGAGTTTCTTCATCTTTCAGGAGATTGTCTAGCATTTGCTGCTTACTGCATATCACGTTGAATACACCGGTTCTCGTTCGATCACCGAAGTTAAGCAACGTGAGCCTGGTTAGTATATAGATGGGTGACCGCTTGGGAATACCAGGAACTGTAGGCGTTCAGTGACGGATGTGCGTTGTGGTGCAGTGGAGATCGGCTTGCAAAGAGAAATCGTTGATCCGAGTTCTAATTCCAGTAGTGTACCCTGCATTCACATAAGCACTGGTACCCTTGGGAAAGCTATTAATCCGTCACTTCCCTCCAGTTATGGGTTAAGTAACAGGAGAAATTCGGTTCTATAGTCTTGGCTGATACCCTGTCTACCGCAGAAAGTAATTGAAACCTACTGCGGGATAATCTACTGTCCAGTTAGTCATGTCTCTTTCGAGACATGATTGCCCAAAGTGTGTATCAAGTATGGCACATAACTGACTGACGGATGTCTCCTTCACATGAACATTTTTGCATTATGAACAATGGTTTTGATAAATCCCGGAATTCGAAATGGTAATAGGTTTATTATTCTTCCTATTTGATTATTTCGGAGATCATGGTAACGTCTTACGGCATATCACGTTGAATAAACCGCTTCTCGTTCGATCACCGAAGTTAGGCAACGTGAGTCTGATCAGTACCTAGATAGGTGACCACTTGGGAATACCAGGCGCTGTAAGCGTTCAGTGACGGATGTGCGTTGTGGTGCAGTGGATGTCGGCTTGGAGATAGAAATCGGTGAGCCAAGTTCAAATTCCAGTTGAGTACCCTGCATTCACTTAAGCACTGGTACCCTTGGGAAAGGTATTAATCCGTCACTTCCCTCCAGTTATGGGTTAATTAACAGGATGGAGCCTGGAGGCAACCAATCCAGTGTTGGTGTCACAATAAAAACACCCTTGGTAGCCCTGGCGAAGCATCAAGTATTCAGCTATTTGACAAGATTGAATTTCGCTATAAACTGCGCCAGGGTTCCAAATGCACAGGGAATACTGGAGGGGTGTAGTGAGTTCCATCTCGGCCGAGGCCGCAGGACGACGAGTGTATGCTGACATATAGGAGAACAAATATCTCAGAACGGTTCAATAGTAGCAGACATGGAAAGGAAACTACAAGACCTCCTAGAGAAGGTAGCTGAAGAAAGTGACAAGAAAGGACTACAAATAAAGTGCATGAAAACCGAATGCATGCTCATCAGCAAAAAGTGCAGCCCAAAATACCAAATACAGGTGGGGGTACTAAAATCAAGCAGGTACAAAAATTTAAATACCTGGAATGTGTTCTAACAGAAGACGGAAAGGGCGACACTGAGATCCGAAGGCGGATTGGCATGGCAAAAGACGCCTTCCAGAAGAAACAGGAAAATTTCGCGGGAAACAAAGAAGAGTGTACTGTATTGTTACGTGATGTCAGTTCTTCAATATGGCAGCGAATTCTGAACAATATCATCAAAGAATAGGGAAAAACTTAAAGCAACTGAAATCTGGTTCTACAGAAGGATGCCGAGAATATCATGGATCGAGCACGTGAGCAATGATGAGGTTTTGGAAAGAATGGCAACGAAAAGGAAATTAATAGTGAGGATCAGGAAGAGACAACTAAAGTTCCTGAGATATGCAATGAGGAAGGAGGGCTTGGAGAACTTGATACTAACAGACCAGATAGAGGGAAAAAGAGTCAGGGGAAAGCAGCGGATAACATATTTGAAGGGTCTGATCAAGTGGATGACAGATGAGGCTTGTGCGGTTTAACAAGAGAAAGCCTGCTAAAAGCAACCGGGTACAGGGAGACGTGGAAGACCATAATCGCCTACGCTTGGAATTTGTTCTCATGCGCATTCGGATATCGGTGTTGCACTTTTCGTTCTGTGTTAGAACACTTCTCAGTTATTTAAATAATTTTAGTATCCCCGACCTCTTTTTTTTTTAAATTTTTTAAAATCATATCACCCTGAGCAAGGCGTTAACGCCACTGATTTGCAGGGGGCTACATAAGAGTAAAACGATTAGATGGGAGGAGAGTAAAGAGAAAGACGAACCAGTTAGAAAAGAGCAAGAGAAGGACGGGAATACAAGTGTGACGACATTTGCAAAGTCGGAGAGAAAAGAAAATATATACAGGGTGGTGTAGAAAGAACTAGAGTCAAGTGGTTAAGAGATGAGTATTGACATGCATTTAAATTCCAGGAAATTGTAGCCGTCAGGAAAGCAAGAATATGGAAGCGAGTTCCACAAGCGGGAAGTGCAAGAAAAGAGGCTGCAGGAGTAGAATTGTCGTCTGCATTTGGTTGATCTAACTGTGAATGGGTGGGACCCAGCTGCCAGTCTGGTTGCACGAGTAAATTCTTGTAGCAGGGGCACTAGTGACCTAAGTTCGTCAGAGCAGAAGCCATGAAAATATTTATAGAACAGACTGAGGGAAGCCACATCCCGTCGGTGGGGAAGTGGCTGGAGTCGAGCCACTAAGTCGGGACCTATCGCATTACTGATTCTCCTTTGGAGTCTGTCAAGAACACTGAGATGAATAGCAGGAGCTCCTGACCATATCATAGAGCAATACTCCATGTACGGACGAATGGATGATTTGTATATATGCAGGATGGTTTCAGGCGGAAAAAAACATACTGGCCTGACACAGTGGCATAGCCTTCCTAGCAGTGGATTTAGCTATTGACTGAATGTAATGGTTCCACTTGAGATCGGAAGAGAGTGTAAGGCCGAGGATGTGCAGTGTATTGCTCTCAGGGAAACTCGCTTGGTAGACAGCTGCTTGGTATTAGACGCATTGTTTGTGCTCCTCTTTTTGATGATGACCAAGCATACAGCTTTTGGGTAGGAGGACAATATTACCAATACGAATCTGACAATCATAGAGGCAATATACGAAGAAATTTATTATCACATTGGAAGATATGAATATTGGCAAAACATCACAAAACGGAATAAAGGAATTATTAATTCTAAGATAGATTGAAACTGTTTTGTATGATCACAGTCTGCAACACGAATATGGAGAATATTGTGGATATGGAGAGATTTGTGGCCAAACCACATCTTCATTTACATTCAGTCTTTAAGTGCTATACACGTTTTGAGCGATCATGTCTCTTTCGAGACATGACTGACTAGGCAGTAGATTATGCTGCAGTAGGTTGCCATTACTTTCTGCATTAGACTGATTGCCAGCCAAGGCCATAGAACCCAATGAGTCCTATTATTTAACCCACAACTGGAGGGAAGAGACCTTTCACATGGGTATTTGTGCTTAAGTCACTGCAAAGAATTCAACTGGAATTCCTCATTACATGTCCCAAAAGCTTGATGTTAAGTCTCAATTTCTTTTTCGTGTCTATTCTCTCCAAAACCTCGTCGTTGGTTAAGTGTACCTACCACAGTATCCTCAGCATCCTTCTGTATAACCACATTTCGGTTGCTTCCAGTCTTTCCCTTGTCTTTAATGAGATTGCTCAGCATTCGCTGCCATATTGAAGGACAGACATCACATAACAATTCAGTACTCTCTTCTTTGTTTTCCCCCTTCAAAATTATATTTTTTCAAAAATTCTTTGGGCGATAATGTCTCGAAAGAGACATGAATGACTGGGCAGAAGATTATCCCACAGTGGTTTACCATTGCTTTCTGTGGTAGACTGGTTGCTAGCCAAGGCTACAGAACCCAATCTGTCCTGTTATTTAACCCACAACTGGAGGAAAGAGACGAATTAATACCTTTTCCAAAGGTATTTGTGTGTAATTGAATGCATGGAATTCAACCGGAATTCGCACTCGGCTCCCCAATTTGTTGTTCTGAGGCGATATCCACTGCATCACAACGCACATCACTTACATTAATCCTCAGTACATTTGACACTAAAATAAAAGAATAAGTGTATTTTCTTCTCACCGATGAAGTCGAGAATTGAAAAAAATGTGGCTCTACAGAAGGATGCTGAGAATGTCCTGGACCAAACATGAGAGCAACAAGTAAGTTTTAGAGAAAATGGAAACAGAAAGGACACTTATTCATCAGGAAGAGAGAGAGAGAGAGAGAGAGAGAGAGAGAGTTGAAATTTCTACGGTACGAGACAGGGCATACTAAAGGCAAGATGATTAAATAAATACATAGGAAAAGATACCCCTTTTTTTTAAACGTTTCACCCCAAGCAAGGCGGTACTGCCACTAATGCGCAGGGGTGATACATAAGAGAGTTAAAGTTTTAGACAAGAGGAGAGTGAAGAGAAAGACGAACCAGTCAGAGAAAGGGCAAAAGAAGGATTGGAACACAGGAGTGATGACAGTTGCGATAGTAGAGAGAAAGGTAAAGAACGAGATATACGGGGTGATGTAGAAAGAGCTGGAGTCAAGTGGATAAGAGATGGGAATTGACATTGCATTTAAATTCTTGGCGATTTTAGCCATCCAGAAAGCAAGTATACGGAAGGGATTTCCACAGGCGGGAAGTGCGAGAAAAGAAGCTGTTGGAGTAGAACTGTTGGCGGTATTTGGTAGATCTAAATGTAAATGGGTTGGACCTTGTTGCCAGTCTGGTTGTACGAGTAAATTTTTGTGGCATGGGCACCAGTGACTTAAGTTCGTCGGAGCAGAAGCCATGAAAATATTTGTAGAATAGATAGAAGGAAGCCACATCCCGCCGGTGAGAAAGTGGCTGGAGTAGAGCTGCCAAGTCAGGACTTATTAAATTACAGATTCTCCTTTCGAGAACACCGAGATGAACAGCAGGAGTGCCTGACCATACATGACAACAGTAATCTATGGTTAATTTGTAACGAATTTGTTTAAATAGTTAGCAGATCAATGTTACGGAGAGATTATAAAATTTACTAAGAGGTACAAAGGATAGGAAAGTCTAGAGAGCCATGATTGACAAGTTCCTGAAATGACAAGACACATGAAAGGAGTTTATCCTAATTTAAACTTGGTTAGTGTCGCTAGAAAACTCAAGCCAAATCTATATCTATTTTGTTTAAAATAATGACTCTTCAGGTTAATCGACGAGTGACTTATTGTCTTAACGAAGAGTTGTTTGCAATTTAGCATGAATTCTGTTACTAAACAGTGTGGCTGAAAATATTCCTTGTATTTTGAGGATGCCATTCGCTAGTTCCTCTTGTGATTTTATGTTGGTATTTCTTGACTGATGTCCTATTATGTTTGCTTTTTTCGTTTTCCTGTTTCTTTCAGGTATTTTAAAAAATCTTTTCCCCCAGGGCAAGGAAATAAAACCACTAAGATGCAATGTTTACTGAGTGTGAAAGAATAAAAAAAACAAAAAAAAAAAAAACAATCGTTACCAAGAGTGCAGGACAATAAAAGAAAAGTTGTTTAGAAAACAAAAGTTAATGATTGGCGTAACATTTACATTTTGAAGGTCAAAATAAATTAAAAAGCAAGAGAATTCCATAATCGAAAGAGGTGCCTGGAGAACTTGATACTCACAGGTTGGATAAATGGAAGAAGAGACAGAAGAAAACATCGTGACAAGAACTTGTTATGTATGAGCAGGTGCTTAGAAGAGATACCAAGAGAAAATCTATTGAGAGCGACAAGAGACAGCGTCAAGTGGAAGTCCATGATCGCCTACGACCTGAAGGGACACGGCACATGAAAAAGAAGTTAGAAAGAAAGAAATTAGAAGAGAATGAACGAAGGAAAAAAGACGAAAAAGGTGTGATGAACAAAAGAATGATTAAAACAAAAACGAAAGATTGGTTGAGTGAAATTAAAGAACAAATGAATAAAAAAAAAAAAAACACGAATAATTTTTGAAGGAAAAAAAGGGGAGAAATAACAGACAGACTTGCCTAAAAAATGTCAGGATTAAGTATAAACAGACGAATGGAAAAGCAAATCTTTAGAAATTATTTTAAAAAAACTGTCCCACCCATTTGCATTTAGATCTACCAAATGCCGCCAACAGTTCTACTCCAACAGCTTATTTTCTCGCACTTCCCACCTGTGGAAATCCCTTCCGTATACTTGCTTTCCTGATAGCTAAAATTGCCAAGAATTTAAATGCAATGTCAATTCCCATCTCTTATCCACTTGACTCCAGCTCTTTCTACATCACCCCGTATATCTCGTTCTTTACCTTTCTCTCTACTATCGCAACTGTCATCACTCCTGTGTTCCAATCCTTCTTTTGCCCTTTCTCTGACTGGTTCGTCTTTCACTTCACTCTCCTCTTGCCTAAAACTTTAACTTAGCCCCCCTGCGCATTAGTGGCAGTACCGCCTTGCTTGGGGTGAAACGTTAAAAAAGGGGTATATTTTCCTCAGTATTTATTTAATCATCTTGCTTTTAGTATATATGTGGGTTATATATTGACTTTTTTGTTGTTTTATCTGGGGTGGAAGAAAATCTGGAATTCTCTTCCACCCCAGATAAAACAACAAAAAAGTCAATATATAACCCAATCATACACTCCAGTAAAATGTTTGTTTAATACAAACAAACGCGAGCTGAAACAATCAGGTAGGATCTAACGAACGAAAGAATAAAAATAAAAACCGAAAAAACATAAAACGAAAGAAAATTGAAAGAAATAAAGGAGAGAAGAATTAACCGATGAGAAAGAGTGCGAGAGAAAAAAATGGCTGGTTGAATGAAAAAGAAAAAAAAAAAGAAAAAAAAAACAGAATTGAAAAAGTGAACAAACATAAATAAAAAAAAACGAATGAGAAAAAAGAAGGAATGAATTAAACAAAGAAAGATATAAATGAAAAATAAATAAAAGAACAAAATGTATAGAATGATAAACAAAAAGACGAAAAAATTAAAGTTGGGAGGAATAAAGACATAACTGGTCAGGCGCATCTGCTATTCATTTCAGGGTCCTCGACTGGCTCCAAAGAAGAATCTGTGATGTGATCGGTCCCGACCTGGCAGCTCGACTCCAGCCATTTTCTCACCGGCGAGATGAGTCTTCCCTCTGTCTCTTCTACAAATATTTTCATGGCTTCTGCTCCGATGAACTTAGGTCAATGGTGCCCCCACCACAAGAATTTACTCGAGCAACTAGACTGGCAGCAAGGTCCCACATTTTAGTGTTAAATCTACCAAATGCAGCCTACAATTTTACTCCAGCGCGTTCTTTTCTCGCACTTCCCGCCTGTAGAACTACCTTCCGTATACTTGCTTTCCTGACAGCTACAACCTTCAAGAAATTGGAGTAGATAGATCTATCGCCCGGTTCACACTCCACCCACGTCTATTGAACAGGTTAAGAGACTCACCCCTTGTTCCCTGTTTAGGATGTGGTTTCTGGCTTTCTCTTTTCCAATCTTTTCACTAGTACGTAGCCCCCTGCACATCAGTGGCGTTACCGCCTTGCTTGGGGTGATATGATTAAAAAAAAAAAATTAAATGCAATGTCAATTCCCATCTCTTATCCACTTAACTCCAGTTCTTTCTCCATTACCCTGTATATGTTGCAGTTTTTCTTTTCTCTCTACCTTCGCAACTGTATTCACACTTGTGGTCCCATCCTTCTCTTGCCTTTTGTCTGACACCCCCTGTAACTGGTTCGTCTTTCTTTTCACTCTTCTCCTGGCTTAACTTTTACTCTTTTATGCAGCCCCCCACTGCACATCAGTGGCGTTACCGCCTTGCTTGGAGAGTAACGATTAAAAAAATAATAAAAGTTACGAATGAATGATACGAAGAATGTACAAAAGAAAACACAAAATAAATGAACGAACATGGTAGAATGGAAGTAAATTTTTTTTATTCTTTCATCCCAAGTAAGGCGGTACCGCCACTGGTGCGCAGGGGGCTACATAAGAGAAAAATGAAAGCTTAAGCAAAGAAAAAGACAAACCAGGGGCTAACCAGGGGGTGTCGGAGAAAGAGCAAGAGAAGGATGGTAATACCAGTGTGAAGACAGTTGCGTGGGTAAAATGAGAAAGGAAAAGAACAAGATACATGAGGTCATGGAGAAAGGACGAGAGAAGAACTGGAGTCAAGTAGACAAGAGGTGGGAATTGACATTGCATTTAAATTCTTGGAGATTCTAGCAATTATGGAGGCAACGGAGTTCCACAGGCGGGAAATGCGAGAAAGAAAGCTGATAGAGTAGAAGTGGATTTTTAGTTGATTTAACTGTAAAAGGGAGAGGAACTTATTGCCAGTCTGGTTGCTCGAGTAAATTTTTGTGGAGGTGACATCAATGAGCTAAGCTGGTCGGAGCAGAAGCCGTGAAAATGTTTTTAGAAAATTAAAATCAAAAAGAAAAGAAGAAGAAAAAAGGTGAAAGGGTGTAAAAAAGAAGGAAAGAAAAAGAAAAGGCAAAAAAAACACCAGAAAGAAAGAGTGAAAGAGTGAAAGAAAAAAGGGCACAAAAATATAAGAAAGAAAGCCAGAAAGAAAAAAGATTAAAGAACGTGTGTGTGTGTGTGTGTGTGTGTGTGTGTGTATGTGAGAGACAGAGAGAGAGAGAGGGAGGAAATGCGAAATAACGTATGAAAGAAAGACAGAAAGAGTGAACGGCGAAAGGAAAAAACAAGATATACAGGGTATATATATATATATATAATTGACTGGCAGAATTATTGGAAAGAGGATTAAAGGTTCTACTGGGCATAAAGCGGGGGGTCGGTTTTATATCGTTATGAAGTAATAAACTGATCCTCCACTAATTACTACTTAATAATATAATACATCTCTTTCCATCTAGCTATGAGTCAAATAACAGGACAGATTGGGTTCTATAGCCTTGGGCGGCAACCATTCTACCGGAGAAAGCAATGTCAAACTATTGCGGGATAATCTCCTGTTCAGTCAGTCATGTATCTTTCGAGACATGATCGCCCAAAGCTTGTATCACGTATGGCACTTAAACTGACTGACTTTTTCTTATGATCTATCGCCTTTTTTCTTGTCTTTCTTATTTAGGTTCATTCCCCAATTTTTTCTTTCAATTTTTCTTTCTCACATTTTTTAGCCTGTTTCTCTTTCTATCTTACTTTTTCGTTTTCTTTCGATTTTTTCTTTCTGATTTTCTTTCTTATGTTATTTACCATATTTCCTTTTTATAGTACTTTAGCATTCATTTCTTTCTTACGATCTGTTTTCACTCTTCCAGATACTGGCTACCATCTTCAGGAATTTAAATGCAATGTCAGTTCCCATCTCTTATCCACTTGACTTCAATTCTTTCTACATATATATATAACTGATATACATATCGTTCGGACTTAGACTTCTATTTGCTGATTCAGTCAGTCAGTTCATTCTCCTATGAGGTAACCCTCTGCGCCCCAGTGGCAATACGACCTTGCTTGGGGTGTCACGATTATATATATACGCCAATTCAGTCGGGTTTCAATACTGGGTAAAAAGCAATCGGATGTCTAGACGTACTGATGAGCTGTGGTACAGCGAAACAGGTAGGTCTGCAGATCACTATTCTACGCTCTCACACCCTGATTGAGCACTCTGGAAAAAGGGTAGACTTTGAAAAACAGTAGCTACTCTAGCATATATACATCGTTCATTCAGTAATGAAGTAGAACACTCTCGGCTATCGGGCGTGTATAATGATAATATACACGCTAAAAGGTCTGCCTACTTCTACCGAGCGCCCATAGCTCAGAGGTAGAGATGCCGACTGACGTCAATTCGGTCGGGTTTCAATGCTGGGTAAAAAGCAATCGGATGTCTAACCGTACTGATGAGCGAAACAGATCTCTCTGCGGATGACTCTCTCTCTCTCTCTCTCTATATATATATATATATATATATATATATATAGATATATATATATATATATATATATTGATTGTTTAATTACTTATTTTCTGGTCATAATAAGGTTAGACCAGTACACATTTGTATCAAAAAGTGTTCAATAAAATTACATTGTAGAACTTTTAAATATTTTTCATTTGTAAACGTGTTATTACGCGACCTAGGTTTCTACCATGAGTGGTGTCTTCAGGCGATTTTCAGTAACTGATTTTACTGTTTACCGTTTTTTTTTTAAGAACGACAATAACAGTGTTTTTTTTTTCTAAACGCTCACGTGACAGGGAATTTTTGAATGTGCAATTTTTAAAATTACAAGGAATTATGGCGTTTTCATCCATGGTTGTATGAACCTAAGAGGTACTTTTTGTCAAGGTTCATACAACCACGAAGGAAAACGCCATAATTTCTTGTAATTTTAAAAATTTCGCGTTCAAAAATTCTTTGCTAAGTTAGCGTTCAAAAAAAAAACGGTACAAGAGGTCGCGTCATAACTCGTTTACAAATGGAATATATATATATATATATATTTTTTTTTTAATCATTTCACCCCGAGCAAGGCGGAAACGCCACTGATGTGCAGGGGGCTACATAAATGTAAAAAGATTAATTAGAAAAGAGTGAGGAGTACAAACTAGTTAGAAAGGAACAATAGAAAGCTGAGAAAGCGGGTGCTATGACAGATACATAGGTGGAGAGAAAGGGAAGGTTATACGGGGGTGGGGAGAGAGCTAGAGTCTAGTGGTTAGTAGATGAGTATTGACTTTGCATTTAAATTTCTGGAGGTTGTCGCCGTCAGGAAAGCAAGAATACGGAAGCGAGCTCCATAGGCGGGAAGTGCGAAAGAAGAAGCTGCAGGAATAGAATTGTCGTCTGCATTTGGCTAACCTGACTGTGAATGGGTGGGACCCAGATGCCAGTCTGGTTGCACGAGTAAACACCTGTTGAGGAGGCATCAGTGACTTAAGTTCATCTGAGCAGAAGCCATGAAAGTATTTATGGAACAGACAAAGGGAGGCCACTTTTCGACGATGGGGAAGTGGCTGCAGTCGAACCGCCAGATCAGTACCTATCACATTAAAGACTCTCCTTTGGAGCCTGTCAAGAACACTGAGGAGAACGGCAGGGGCACCTGACCATAAATAGCAGCAGTACTCCATGCACGGACAGATGGTTGACTTGTATATATGCAGGATGGATTCAGGTGGAAAAAACATCCTGGATATATATATATATATATATATATATATATATATATATATATATAACTAGCAGTATAGGCCTGCGTTGCTCGGGTGTAATGAAAGCTTTAAAACTAATCCATGGTACTGGAGCTCAGACTCTTTGGACGTTGGCACGAAAGACTAAAAGCAATAGTTGTTTCCAGTTAAAGCGAAACCGTAGACTGAAAGAAAAATGAATGGATGTAAGTCAAATTTTAATTTCCTGGTATCAATATCAAATAAGTTTTTATCGTCGTAAACTGAATTTTGAAGGCTAAGTCCTCTGAGTAAATGGTATAATGGCTGAGACTAAGAACTACAATTATACCTACTTAGAGCCAAACCCGAAGCAAAAACTAAAATAAAAGGGCTGAAAAAATATAGACAGACAGGCAGATAAACAGACACACACACAAACATCTTGCCTTTGATATATGTATATATATTATCGATTTTCTGCACTATTGTAAGAACTGCAACCTTGAAACTTCCGAATATCGTTTCTTATATTTTTGTCTATGAGTGAATCAAATTTGATTAAACTCGGACCACTCCTTCTATAACCCGATTTTTTCGATTATCAATTTTCGATATTTATCGAGGATACCTCGACACAAAACCTAGCTAAGAACACTCGCAGACGCTTATAGTACAACTGTGTAAATTTTCAAGGAAATCGGTTCAGCCGTTTCGGAGTCTAGAGGTACACAGACATACACACATACACACAGAGACAAAGTTCCATTTATAAATAAGTTTAGATAGAATGTAAGAGAAAGACAAAAAAAGAATTGATGAACGTAAGATAAAAGAAAAAAGGTGGTCGAATAAAGAAAGGAAAAGGAAGACAATGAACGAAAAATCAAACAAAAAGAAGAAAGAAATAATAAATGAAAGGAATGAACGAATGAACGAAAGAAAGAAAAAAGAATGAGAACAAAAAAAATAACAAATGAAAGATACAAAGAAAAAAATAAGAAGGAATAAAAGCAAGGAAGAACTGCTGAACTACGAAACAGAGAACGAACGCAAGAAAAAAGAACGAAAATAAGAAGGAAAAAATGAAAGGAACCAAAAGAAAATGAAAGAAAAACCAAATGCAGGAATGAAGAACGACCAGAGAGAAGAGAAGGATGAATATAATGAAACAAGTGAAAGAAAAAAAGAAAAGAAATTAAATGGAGAAAAAAGAAAAGACAACAATTGAAAAAGACAACCAAAAAACGAATGAAATTGAAAGAAAAACAAAGGCTGTCAACGGTAAAGAGGGAAAGAAAAATGGACGATCAGGAAGCAAAAAAAGACAATAAAAGAAAAAAAAAGGAAAGAAACCTGTTAACAAATAAAGTCATATTTATAAATTTGAATATACTCTCTGCTCTACTTCAAACTCCAGAAAGAAAGCCGCCCCCCACCGAATTCTTCTTCTAAAAAAAAAAAAAAATTCCTGTGAATAATATTGTGCATCTAACGGGTCTCTCCATTGTTATCGAAACTCATCGATTTTTGAAAAATTCTATTTAATCCTCAAATTCTGTCTACAATTTTAGTTTTCATTTGTTAATGCAATATATACATACATACATACATCCATATATATATATATATATATATAGATGCAGGGTATATATATATATATACATGCTGGGGGTATGCTGGGCATATATATATATATATATATATATATATATATATATATATATATATATATATAACTGTTTTTTATTCTCTTCCAAGTTCGCCTTTATTGCTCGTGTGTTTCTTTCCACCGAAGCGTCTACACAGTTTTACAATGAAAGTTTGTTTACATCGGCAATGTTTTTGTTTTTAACTGGATTTAACTACTGGTTTTATGGTGGTGTTTCTTCTTTTTTTTTTTTTTTTTTTCTGACAGGGTTATTATTCTTTTTAATCGTCTTATTTCTAACGTCTGTCACCAGAGATATATGGAGATATTGACAAGGGTCATGTAATCGGGACTTAAATCTGTTTATTTGATTTTATTTTTTTTTCATAAACGGTGTTGACAAGTGGTGAATTATTTGTCCATTTTACGCAACTAAATTCATGACATAAGTTGTTGTGAATTATGGCTTCGATCTGAAAACGTATTAAACATAATAATTTACAGCGAACATAAATTTTATAAAATGCGAAAAAAGTAGTGAAGAAACATTTTTTCAATCATCCAAACAAGGCAATACAGCCGCTAAGATGCAAAGGATTATTGAGTTTGAAAGAACATAAAAACAAATACATTTTTAAGGAAAGAGAACAATAAAAATTTTTTTTTTTTATTATCGTTTCACCCTTAAGCAAGTCAATACGCCCACTGGTGTGCAAGGGGTTACAGCGATAGGAGGGGGAAAATGTTTTCTTCATGTGTCTTGTCCCTTCAGAACGTAGGCGATCATGGACTTCCACTTAGCTCTGTCTCTTATCGCTCTCAATAATTTTTCTCTTGATATCTCTTCTAAGTCCCGCTTCGTCAACCATTTGTTCAGACCTGTCAAGTACGTCTTGCGCTACTTTCCCCTGTCTCTCCTTTCATTTATCCGACATGGGAGTATCAAGTTCTCCAGGTCTTCCTTCCTTATTACGTGTCCCATGAACGTCATTTGTCTCTTCCTGATATTTAGTATCAGTCTTTATCTAGTTTGCATCCGTTGAAACACCTCATCGTTGCACACGTACCCTGTCCATTGTATCCTCATCATCCTTCTGTAAAACCACATTTCTGCTGCCTCAAGCCTCTCCTTCATCCTTGATGAGATCGTCCAGCATTCACTTCCATGCAAAATGACAGATATAAAATAGCAATCCAGCACTCTTTCCTTTGTTTCTAATGAGATTTTCCACTTTTTCAGTACTCTAATAAGCTTCTGAAATGCGTTTTGGCCATGAAAATGCGTCTTTGGATCTCCGTGTCGCACTTTCTATTATCTGTCGAAACACTTCTGAGGTTTTAGAATTTTTTTACAGCTTTTTACTGCCTCTCCTTTGTATTTATCCGACCTGAAAGTATCAAGTTCTCCAGGCCCTCTTTCCTCATTACGTGTCCCATGAACCTCATTTATCTCTTCCTGATATTCAGTATCAGTCTTCTTCATCCTTTCCAACACACGTGCTTCATCCATCGTTTCCTCAGCATCTTTCTGTAAAACCACACTTTCACTGCCTCAAGCCTCTTTTTCTTCTTTGATAAGATCGTCCAGAATTCATTTTCATACAGAAGGGCAGATATCACAAAGCAACCCAGCACTTTTTTTGTTTCTATTGATAATTTCCTGTCTTTCAGTACTCTGATAAGCTTCTAAAATGCGTCTTTTTATCTCCGTGTTGCACTTTCTATCCTCTGTCGAAACACTTCTGAGGTATTAGATTTTTTTTTACTGCCTCTCGTTTGTATTTATCCGACCTGTGAGTATCAAGTTCTCCAGGCTCTCTTTCCTCATTACGTGTCCCATGAACACATATCTCTTCCTGATATTTATTAACAGTTTTCTTCTCGTTTGCATCCTTTCCAACACCTCGTCGTTGCACACGTGCTCTGTCCATGGTATCCTCAGCATCCTTCTGTAAAACCACATTTTTGCTGCCTCAAGCCTCTCCTTCTTCTTTGATGAGATCGTTCAACATTCACTTCCAGAGGACATATATCACCCAGCAACTCTTTTCTTTGTTTCTAATGAGGTTTTCCTGTCTTCCAGTACACGGGTTAGATTCTGAAATGCGTCTTTGGCCATAAAAAATAACGGTACTGGGAATGTTAAAAAAGGTAAGAGAGATAAACATGAAGGAGATAGAAGATGGCAATTGAGGTTGCATTTAGACTTTTTGAGATTGTAGCTGTCAGGGAAGCAAGTATGAGGAAGGGAGTTCCACGGGCGAGAAGTGCGAGAACAAGAAATTAGTAGAGAAGCGGCGGCGGTTACATTTGCCTATTTTGACGGTAAAAGGGTGGGACCTCGTTGCCAATAGAGTAAATTCATGAGTGCAAGGCACTAATGAATGAAGCTCGTCAGTGCAGAAGCCGTGAAAATACTTTTATAAAAGACAATTTTTGGCCTAACATATTGATCCCACTTTCTTAGCGGTCGGTGTAGCTATTTATTGGATGTAGTCGTTCCACTTGAGGTCGGCTGGGAGAATCAGGCCGAGGAGGTGCAGTGTGTTGCTTTCTGGGAGACAAGCGTCATTCATACTGAAAGGTAGGAAAATATTTCTATGGTGGATAAAGGACAGCAGCAATATTCTGGAAGTATTAAAGTTTACATTCTGAGGGCCCTTGATGACACGCCAGGATTTGTTATTGGAGGCCACAACTTGAACAACATAAGGTATGCAGATGATACAGTGATGATTGCAGACACGGAAAGGAAACTACAAGACCTTCTACAGAAAATATCGTTTGAGAGTGACAAAAAGGACTATAAATAAACTTTAAGAAAACTGAATGAATGGTCATCAGCAAAAGGTGCAGCCCAAAATGCCAAATACAGGTGGGGGATACCAGAATGGAAAGTGCGACACAGAGATCCGAAGGCGAATTGGCATGGCAAAAGATGTGTTCCAGAAGCTGAGTAAAGTACTAACACACAGGAAAATTTCACTAGAAACAAAGAAAATAGTGCTGGATTGCTATGTGATGCAAGTTCTTCAATACGGCAGTGAATGCTGGACAATATCATCGAAAATGAGGACAAACTTTGAAGCATCGGAAATGTGGTTCTACAGAAGGATGCTGCGGATATCGTGGACTGAGCATGCAAGCAATGATGAAGTCTTGGAAAGAATGACAACAAAAAGGAAATTGATACTGAGCATCAGGAAGAGACAACTGAAGTTCCTGGGACACGCAATGAGGAAGGAGAGCCTGGAGAACCTGATACTGACTAGCCAGATAGAAGGAAGGAGAGACAGAGGAAGGCAGCGGATAACATATTTGCAGGGCCTGATCAGGTGGATGACGGAACAGGGATTGCGAGGTGTAACAGGAGCAAACATACTAAGAGCCACAAGGGATAGGGAGACGTGGAGAACCATGATCGCCTACGTCCTGAAGGGACAGGGCACATAGAAGAAGAAGAAAGTTTACAAGCCATTTCTTACTCTAATCTATCACAGATTGGAGTTTTTTTTTCCAAGAGCAGCAGTTTTGGCAGATTTCTTTTTCAAAACGAGAGTAAATGGTGGTTTCATCTGTATAGATGCCCATTGTAGTATATGTACTGCCGAAATGATGAAATTTTGTCCTTTTGGGGCACTTTGTCCTAATAAGGTCTCTATTTCTTCAAATATTTGTTTGAGCTCGGCTCTTATAGAACAAGACCTTCTCCTTCCAATCTTTCAAATTATGGTAATTAAAAATGAAAATATCTTTAAATTTAATTGCTTGTTAGACAGTGGAAGTCAGATGTCATATTTTTCTGCTAATGCTTTAGAAAATCTGGCCTTATCATTTGAAGATCTTTAAAAAATTTTAAAAGCAAGCTTATCTTGATCGTTTCCCTGGAAAACAGGACAGCTTAATTTCGGCAACATACAGCAGGGAGTAGCATCATGGGAAGTATTTCTTGAGTTGGTTGACTGGACCCTTGAAGAAGTTTCTGCATCATTTCCAAATTTTCAATATTTTCTTCTATATATGTTTTAGGTACGTTCCTTCATTGCAAAGTCCTGCTGACATCATAACTAGAGGGCTGTCTAACAAGAAATTTATGCCATGTTTTGACTTTTGGGTAAGAGGCCCAATGTAGATAAGTGATAATACTGTAAAGTGGCCTGTGAGTTATTTAAAATGTCTGAAAGAAAATGACAAAGTGCCGTAGTACAATATATATATATATATATATATTCATGATGTAAGCTGTTCACAAATAGGCATCTGTATAGATGCCTATTTGTGAACTGGTTACATTATGATAACCATTTATGTTGGGGAGCGCCCCTTTTTACACAATAAATGGACTCGTCTAAGGTGTACAAATAAGCCGGTCTATACAGGGAACGGAAGTGATTGTCACAGGGTGGAAAAAGAGTTGTAAAGGGTTCAGTTGAGGAGTTAGACCGCCGCTTAGTTGGTCAGTAAGAATATAGACTTATTACCCGGACTTAGTTTTTTATCTACCAGATTCTATCTATTGATTCCTACTAACAGTATTTCTAGTATTCCTGAATCTACTAACCCGTGTTCCAGGTTGTATATATTTTGTTCAATATACTTGCAGTTTATCTCTCATATCTGTTTTATGTTATTATTTTGTGTGATTTCTAAATAAGAATCCAGAACAATTTATGAAGATCAGGAAAAGCGTAGAACCTAGGATAGAGACACATGCGTTCGTATGATAGCATGTCCGTTCAACACGCCCTTCAATGCGAACGATTGCATTAAATCAAAGAAACGTAGTTTGCCCAGAAATCCAGTATGGGAAGCTTTGTCAAATGAATTCGAAATTTCCAAAGCAGAAGCTCGAGTATCGCCGTTTTTATTGAAACCTGGTCTATGTATTTGGTGATGGTCTTATCATATCAGCGGTATATATGGCTTTGGAGGCACACTGTTTGTCAAAGTGTAGGCTGTTGAATGTGAAATGAGGAACCATTTCAGCATTGATAATAGCATCGTTCACTTTGTCAAAAACTGGTAAGAGGCTGATAGGGCAATAATTTGAAGGGTCAGAGGGCTATCCAGTGTTTTTAACACAAGGACTATAGAGGAGGAATTCAAACAAGCAAGAAAAAAAAAACAACAACGAGGCAATACTTAAAGAGTTTGGAGAGGGCAGGAGAGAGTTCAGGGGCACATTTCTTTAGGACGATGACAGGAATATCATCACCTCCACTTGCCTTATGGGAGTCAAGCTTACAAATTATGCTAGAGGCGAGAAACGGGGTTTAATTATGCATCACTCAGTTTAGTCTCAGTTCTAGACGGGAAGTCGGATCTGGTTGCTCTTGATAAGTCAAGGGTGAAGTTGGAAGAGAACTTGCGAGGAAAGCACTCAACCTTTGCCAGCTGTGGATGTGAAGACCTAAAATTGATTGAATAGTGGAGGCTCGAGGGTCTGCAGTTGCAATGCGGAATTTTGCCGAGCCTCCTGTACCTCCAAACATGTGAGATGCTAAACGGTGCTTTATTCTATCAGAGTGGCATTATTTACGACACGCTTGCATTCATTACGGACAGAGACAAAACAGCGCATATTGTAGTTGAACGAGACGCAAAGAAAGCTGGAAAGAACCATGGAGATAAATGAGGTTTAGGTCTGAATTTTCTGGCTGGGATGAATTCATCAATGTCGGCTTTCACCGTGGAAGGGTCGTCAGTGACATATTCTTCAACAGGGAATCTACAAACTTTGTCCCAAGCGACATCACAAGAACAAATGAAAGGAAGGAAAAACTGATGAACTACGAAACAGAGAACGAAAGAAAGAAAAAGGAATAAGAGCAGAAAAAAAAACAAAAAACAAATGAAAGAAACAAAGAAAAAGATAAGAACGAATGAAAGGAAGAAAAAACTGATGAACGACGAAACAGAGAACGAAAGAAAGAAAAAGGAATAAGAACAGAAAAAAAAGCCAAAAAACAAATGAAAGAAACAAAGAAAAAGATAAGAACGAAAGAAAGAAAAAGGAATAAGAACAGAAAAAAAAGCCAAAAAACAAATGAAAGAAACAAAGAAAAAGATAAGAACGAAAGAAAGAAAAAGGAATAAGAACAGAAAAAAAGCCAAAAAACAAATGAAAGAAACAAAGAAAAAATAAGAACGAAAGAAAGAAAAAGGAATAAGAACAGAAAAAAAAGCCAAAAAACAAATGAAAGAAACAAAGAAAAAGATAAGAACGAAAGAAAGAAAAAGGAATAAGAACAGAAAAAAACCCAAAAACAAATGAAAGAAACAAAGAAAAAAGATAAGAACGAATGAAAGGAAGAAAAAAACTGATGAACGACGAAACAGAGAACGAAAGAAAGAAAAAGGAATAAGAACAGAAAAAAAGCCAAAAAACAAATGAAAGAAACAAAGAAAAAGATAAGAACGAAAGAAAGAAAAAGGAATAAGAATAGAAAAAAAAGCCAAAAAACAAATGAAAGAAACAAAGAAAAAGATAAGAACGAATGAAAGGAAGAAAAAACTGATGAACGACAAAACAGAGAACGAAAGAAAGAAAAAGGAATAAGAACAGAAAAAAAAGCCAAATAACAAATGAAAGAAACAAAGAAAAAGATAAGAACGAAAGAAAGAAAAAGGAATAAGAACAGAAAAAAACAAAAAACAAATGAAAGAAACAAAGAAAAAGATAAGAACGAATGAAAGGAAGAAAAAACTGATGAACGACAAAACAGAGAATGAAAGAAAGAAAAAGGAATAAGAACAGAAAAAAAGCCAAAAAACAAATGAAAGAAACAAAAGAAAAAGATAAGAACGAAAGAAAGAAAAAGGAATAAGAACAGAAAAAAAAACAAAAAACAAATGAAAGAAACAAAGAAAAAGATAAGAACGAATGAAAGGAAAAAAAAAACTGATGAACGACAAAACAGAGAACGGAAGAAAGAAAAAGGAATAAGAACAGAAAAAAAAAGCCAAAAAACAAATGAAAGAAACAAAGAAAAAGATAAGAACGAAAGAAAGAAAAAGGAATAAGAACAGAAAAAAAACCCAAAAACAAATGAAAGAAACAAAGAAAAAAGATAAGAACGAATGAAAGGAAGAAAAAACTGATGAACGACAAAACAGAGAACGAAAGAAAGAAAAAGGAATAAGAACAGAAAAAAAAGCCAAAAAACAAATGAAAGAAACAAAGAAAAAGATAAGAACGAAAGAAAGAACAAGGAATAAGAACAGAAAAAAAAGCCAAAAAACAAATGAAAGAAACAAAGAAAAAGATAAGAACGAATGAATGAAAGGAAGAAAAAACTGGTGAACTACAAAACAGAGAACGAAAGTAAAACGGACGAAAACTAAGAACGAAATAATGAAAAGAACGAAAAGGAAATAAAAGAAAACCAAATAAAGGAATGAAGAACGAACAGAAAGAAGAGAAGGGTGAATATAATGAAACCAGTGAAAGAAAAAAAGAAAGAAATTAAATGAAAAAAAGAAAAGAAAAGAAAACAATTGAAAAAGAAACTAACAAATGAATGAAATTGAAAGAAAAACAAAGGCTGTAAACAGTAAAGAGGGAATGAAAAATGGACGATCAGGTAGTAAAAAAAGACAACGAAAGAAAAAAGAAAGAAACCTGTTAACAAATAAAGTCATATTTATAAATTTGAATGTACTCTCTGCTCTAATTCAAACTCCAGAAAAAAGCCCCCCCCCCCCACCGAATTCTTCTAAAAAAAAAAAAATTCCTGTGAATAATATTGTGCATCTAACGGGTCTCTCCAGTGTTATCGAAACTAATCGATTTTTGAAAAATTCTATTTAATCCTCAAATGCTGTCTACAATTTTAGTTTTCATTTGTTAATGCAATATATATATATATATATATATGCAGGGTTATATATATATATAGAGAGAGAGAGACATGCAGGGTATATATATATATATATATATATATATATATATAGATAGATAGATAGGATAGATAGATTGATGTAGGGTATATATATAGATGCAGGGTATATATATATATATATATATATATATATAGATGCATGGTATTATAGATAGATAGATGCATGGCATATATATATATATATATATATATGCAGGGTATATATATATATATATCTATAGATGCATGATATATATATGTATATATATATATATATAGATGCATGGTATATATATATATATGAAGCTATCTCTCTCTCTCTCTTTCTATATATATATATATATATATATATATATATATATATATGCAGGGTAGAAATGAAAGAAAAATGGACGACCAGGAAGTAAAAAAGAGACCGATGAAAGAAAAAAAAGAATATCTGTGAACAATTAAAGTCATATTTATAAATTTGAATGAACGAATGAACGAAAGAAAGAAAAAGAAATGAAAACAGAGAAAGTAAAAACTGAAAGAAGAAAAATCTCATGAACTACGAAACAGAGAACAAAGAAGAAAAAAAGAATGAAAACTAGGAACAAAATAATGAAAAGAACCAAAAGAAAATGAAAGAAAAACCAAATAAAAAAATGAAGAACGACCCGAAAGAAAGAAAGGGTGAATTTAATGAAACATCTGAAAAATACAAAAAAAAAAAAAAAAAAGAAAAAGAAAACGGAATTACATGGGGGAAAAGGGAAACAATTTGAAAAAAAAGACCAACAAACGAATGAAAGCGAGAAAAAAACAAAGTCTGTAAACAGTAAAGAAGGAAAGAAATATAGACGATCAGCCCCAGGTGTGAGTTGATATGCGTAAGCTTTTTCTGCAGGTAAAAGGTTCCTGGAAGGACAGTGAGTGGAAAAAGACATTAACAAAAACCATAGCAGAGTTGCCAAGAGGATAAAGCTGCATGGCATAGCAAGGGTCAGGGATAAAAAAGGGATCTTGAATGGAAGCGTGTCCTTCAGGTTTACTTGGCAAACGCGTGGGTAAATCCACTACTTTTTTTTTAATCATGTCACCCCGAGCAAGGCGGAAACGCCACTGATGTGCAGGGGGCTACATAAATGTAAAAAGATTAATTAGAAAAGAGAGAGGAGTACAAACTAGTTAGAAAGGAACAATTGAAAGTTGCGAATGTAGGTGCGATGACAGATACATAGGTGGAGAGAAAGGGAAGTTTATACGGGGGTGGGGAGAGAGCTAGAGTCCAGTGATTAGTAGATGAGTATTGACTTTGCATTTAAATTTCTGGAGGTTGTAGCCGTCAGGAAAGCAAGAATACGGGAGTGAGTTCCACAGGCGGGAAGTGCGAGAGAAGAAGCTGCAGGAATAGAATTGTCGTCTGCATTTGGCTAACCTGACTGTGAATGGGTGGGACCCAGATGCCAGTCTGGTTGCACGAGTAAACACCTGTTGAGGAGGCATCAGTGACTTAAGTTCGTCCGAGCAGAAGCCATGAAAGTATTTATAGAACAGACAAAGGGAGGCCACATTTCGACGATGGGGAAGTGGCTGCAGTCGAGCCGCCAGATCAGTACCTATCACATTACAGACTCTCCTTTGGAGCCTGTCAAGAACACTGAGGAGAACGGCAGGGGTACCTGACCATAAATGGCAGCAGTACTCCATGCACGGACGGATGGTTGACTTGTATATATGCAGGATGGATTCAGGTGGAAAAAACATCCTGGATCGACATAGTGACCCAACCTTCTTAGCAGTAGATTTAGCTATGGATTCAATATAGTGGCTGCATGAGAGTCAGTGATTCAGAAATATAGACGCTAACATGATCATTGACTAAAAGACTCTCAGACACATGGCATAGTGTGCATTGAAGTGAACGAACACAAATATATTAACGAACGGGAGAGAGAAAATGGCATTAAAATCTTATCTAGTGCAGAACTGTCAGGATATGAAGAGAAGCGATAGGGGAAGAAAAATAGCTGTGTTTAGTCGAGAGGGACGGAGACACATATAAGCGTAAACTGGAGATTCAAGTGAAATCTTCCTAGACCGAGAGAGATGTTAACGGACATAAACTTCTAGGCCAGACGTCTAAAGAAGGACTTCAATATCAATTGTGGAGTTGTTGTAGCTAAATCTTTGTTGCCAAGTTGTTGTGGCCTGGTTGAGCCAGAAAGGAAGACACGGAAACAAGAAGATAGGCTCAAACAGTGTATTAGAATAACGGAACAATATATACAATAATAAGTGTTAGTAGTCAGTAGATAGAAGTGTAAGTTCGAACGGTATAGTTACGCTGCGTCTCGACTGTATCTAGACTGTCACACAACTGCTTCACAGCTGCGTCTAGACTGTAGTTTGACTGCCTCTAGACGGTCACAGCTACGTCCCCGAAAGTCAATCCGGTTAGTATTTATAGCAGGAGGAAGAGTCCATTCCACGTAGAAGGACACTCGGAGATAATAGAATCAAGCAGGTAAAAAATTTAAATACTTTGGAAGCGTTATAACGAAAGACGGAAAGTGCGACACAGAGATCCGAAGGAGAATTGGCATGGCAAAGGAAGCATTCCAGAAGTTGAGTAAGGTATTAAGAAACAGGACAATTTCGCTAGAAACAAGGAAGAGAGTACTGGATTGCTACGTGCTGTTCGTCCTTAAATATGGCAGTGAATGCTGGACAATAACATCAAAGATGAAGGAAAAACTTGAAGCAACTGAAATGTGGTTCTACAGAAGGATAATGCGAATATCATGGATCGAGCATGTGAGCAATGATGGGGTCTTGGAAATGATGGAAACAAAGAGGAAATTAATACTGAGCATCAGGAAGAGAAAGATTAAGTTCCTGGAACAAGCAATGAGGAAGGAGGGCTTGGAGAATCTGATACTAACAGGCCAGATAGAGGGGAAAAGAGACAGGGGAAAGCAACGGATAACATATTTGAAGGACCTAATCAGGTGGATGACGGAACCAAGAAACGTCTACAACTGGAAAAGATGTAACAAGAAACATGATTTGAAAACCTGTTTAACGAATTGGAAACACTGCAAGAGATGCGGAAAATGACTCATTTCGCTGTAGCCTGCAGAAATAAAACGAATGTGATAGAGACAGTAAAAAAAAAAGAAGAAAGGCAAATATTTCTTAGGAGAGCGGACAGAAATAGATTTAAATGACCAATGGTATAAAAAGTATAAAAATATTAAAATAACAGCAACGTTTAAAATCACCAGAGGCGCCGATATTTACACATTATCTCAACCTAAATTTACAAAACTCAGAGAGAAAAACCTTTTTTAAATCAACAAACGACACCTTCGCTAGTCTAAAGGAATAGTCCAGTGTATGGAAACGTGTAATACCATTCCAGAAGAAGCTAAAAAACTTATTTAGAGATACATGTCCTTGTCAGTTGAAGTCGCGCTCTCACTCACACAAATATATACAAATGCTTTCACACTTTCATCTAGAACTTTCCACAATGATATACACATTCAACAAGTGTCGACAAGTCAGTCAGTTAAGTGCCATACGTGATACACGCGTGGGCGATCATGTCTCTAAAGAGACATGACTGACTGGGCAGAAAATTATCCCGCAGTAGGTTGCCATTGCTTTCTGCGGTAGACTGGTTGCCGACCAAGGCTATAGAACCCAATCTGTCTTGTTATTTAACCCATAACTGGAAGGAAGAGACGGATTAATACCTTTCCCAAGGGTATTTGCGCGTAAGTGAATACAGTGAATTCAACTGGAATTCGAACTCGGCTTCTCGTTCCGAGCCGATATCCACTGTACCACAAAGCACACGTACCTTTTTTAAAAACAGTCAAGAATATCTTAAAGACATTTTTTGAACATACATGAGTAGTATTCATTTTTGATTGAGCTTAAATCTTGCAGTTAAAAAGAGGCAACTCTTGACTTTTTTCCATGTTTCACTTAAATACATGTTTTTCTTTTCAACATTGAATGATTGTAATTTTGTTAATGCATGTGTAATATAACAATCTGGCCCCACCCGAGGAAGTGATACAAGCGATGGTGTTTCCCGTCGGTGAAGGGGTCGGCGAAACGACAAGACAGGTGTTTGTGAAATACATCCTGTCGAGGCCGGAGCGGATGTCGTTTAACCTTATTTCCGACAGCGGCGGAAATGACTACGGAGGCAAACAGAACAGGTGTCTCTGGGAATTACGTGGGCGTTGCGTGGGCGAGGCAAAACCGGAAGGAAAGTCCCGGTTCTAGAAGACTATATAAAGACCTCGACACACGGATTCGCTAGCAGAGAACGGCCAGTGGAAGCAGAGAAACACCACAGGCAAGACTACACTCCCGTCAACCCATTCTATGTGCGCTCTCACTCTCCTGTTCTCTATTCCACACGGTTCGTCGTCATTAATAAAAATATAACCTTATATTTTTATATATGCGTGTTTGTTGTTTTGTCGTCGTACGGCGATATATAACACATGTATATGTTGTTACAATTTCTTGTTGGTTACTCTATGCATGATTCTTCAGTGATGTTTTATAATCCTGATTGAAAATATATGTGATAGGTTTCTAGTCAATCAGCTACTTATCGTCAGATAACAGCTTAATTAATAAATCTGCTACATGTTAATTAATCGTATAAAGGTGGAGAACGTATTTTCTTTTTTTTTTTTTAATCATATCACCCCGAGCAAGGCGGTAACGCCACTGATGTGCAGGGGGCAACGTAAGAGTGAAAAGATTAGAAGAAAGAAAACCGGAAACCACTTCCTAAACAAGGAACAAAGGATGAGCCTCTACACCTGTTCAATAGACGTGGGTGGTGTGTGAACCGGGCGATAGTTTAGTCTATCTACTTCAATTGAAAAAAAAAATTAAAAAAAAAGAAAAAAAAGTGAAAAGATTGGAAAAGAGAAAGCCGGAAACCACATCCTAAACAGGGAACAAAGGATGAGCCTCTACACCTGTTCAATAGACGTGGGTGGAGTGTGAACCGGGTGATAGTTTAGTCTATCTACTCCAATTGAAAAAAAAACATAAAAAAAAGAAAAAAAAGTGAAAAGATTGGAAAAGAGAAAGCCGGAAACCACATCCTAAACAGGGAACAAGGGATGAGCCTCTACACCTGTTCAATAGACGTCGGTGGAGTGTGAACCGGGAAAAATGTCTCCAAAAACTTTAGACAAAATTGAAAATCGATCTATTAAGCATCAATTAACCATCACAGACAATCGCTCCTATCTCCCCATTAGCATGGATCAGGCTAGTCTCACTGAAAGAAAAACACTGCGCCTCCTCGGGTTAACTCTCACAACAGACTTCACGTGGAATATCTACATAGAATCCATAGATAAATCCGCTGCTAAGAAGGTCGTTTCTCTGTGCAGAGCAAGGAAGTTTTTCCCTTCTGAAACAATCCTGCACATATATAAATCTACCATCCGCCCGCGCATTGAATATTGCTGCCATATCTGATTCGGTGCTTCTGCTATCCACCTACGGATCCTTAATAAAATCCAACGGAAAATCTGTAATATGATCGATCCCGACTTGACAGCCTGGATCGAGCCACTTTCTTACCGGCGCACTGTGGCTTCCCTGTGTCTTTTCTACAAGTACTTTCATGGCTTCTGCTTTGATGAACTTAGCTCACTGGTGACCCGTATATATGAATTTACTTGAACCACAAGATTAGCAACTAGGTCCCACCCTTTTACTGTGAAACCAATAAATTTTAAACGCAAATTCTACTCCAGCAGCTTTTTTCTCGCACTTACCGCCTGTGGAATTCCCTTCCATCTACTTGCTTCCCCGACAGCTACAATCTTCATGAGTTTAAATGTAAAGTCAACAGTCATATCCTATCTCACTAACCTGCATCCTATCTCACATGCTCCTTTCTCTGTCCACACCACTCTCATTAGTATTTGCATCCTTCTCTTACCCACCTCCTGACACACACTATAACCTGTCACTCCTTCTCATAACCTTCCTCCTATGTAACCCCCTGCAAAACAGTGGCAGTAAAATGCCTTCCTTGGGAACGATATGATTATAAATAAAAAAAAAAAAGATAGATAGATAGATAGATAGATAGATAGATAGATAGATAGCCCGAAAGCTACAATCTCCAAGAATTTAAATGAAAATCAGTAGTCATCTCCTATCTCACTGACTCGCATCCTCTCTCTCTCTCTGTCATGCTCCTTTCTCCGTCCACTCCACTCTCATCAGTATTTGCATCCTTCTCTTACCCACTTCCTGACACCCCTATAACCTATCACTCCTTCTCATAATTTCCTCCTATGTAACCCCCTGCACAACAGCGGCAGTAAAATGCCTTGCTTGAGGCGATACAGTAAAAAAAAAGATCTTCGTTTTTCGTTTGTGTGTATCAATTGAGACCAAGTGAAAATAGTTCTGAAAAAAAACAAAAAAAACAAAAAAAAACAAAACACGCTTTACCCTACTGTGTAAAAACAGCTCGAAAAATCCTAATCTTTATTTTACCAAAGTTAAAGGAAGAATTAAATAGACAGAAAAACGAGCAAATTTTTGGAAAGGCTACAGAAACAACTGATTGCTGTCTGTTCAATCTGCACGTAATAACAATAAACAGAAAAATCCTAATATGGGTAGATCTGAAGAAGCTAAATATAGTAGTGAAAAGGGAACATTACATGTTTAGAAGTTGATTCACCTGAGCTCAATAGAACTAAAAGAATTCCTAAATTAGATGCTACCAGAAAATTCTACCAAAGTCTGTTATGTAAAGTAATCTGTCTACTAAGCACTTTCATTACTTCTCCTGTAAGATATTACTTCAAAATAATACGTTTTGGTATCGTATCAGCCTTGGAAATATTTAAAAAAACAGATATCAGAATGATTGAAAAATATTTAAGATTTTGAAACATTTACCGACAATGTTTTAAATGGTAGAGATATGGAAGAAAACGACGAAAGGCTAAAAAACTGGTCCTTAAACATTACAAAAATCCGGACTCAAGTTGAATAAAGAAAAACGTGGGTTCAAAAAGACATGACTAGACTATTTGGTGCATATCATTTCTTGAGACGTAATTCAGCCTAGTCAGGAAAGACTTTTCTACACATTCAAATTTAAGTGAACTATGTTGTATAATCGGCGTGGTCAGATATTTAGGCAAATGTTTAGCAAACGTAATACAACCAGTGAGAGAATAATTAAAAGAACACTGTATTTATGGAGGATGACCCACTCTTTCAAAAGAGTAAAAGAATAACTAAATCAAGCACCCATTCTATGGTATTACGATCCAAGCAGTCTTACAATGACAGAGAGAGAGAGAGAGAGAGAGAGTAAAACACAGCGCCTCCTCGGGTTAACTTTCACAACGGACGTCAAGTGGAATGTCTACATAGAATCTATAGCTAAATCCGCTGCTAAGAAGGTCGGTTCTCTGTGCAACGCCACACACACACAGAGAGAGAGAGAAAGAGAGAGAGAGAGAGAGAGAGAGAGAGAGAGAGAGCATGTATAAAGCTAGTCTTCCTGAAAGTAAAACACAATATCACGAAAAATTTACAAAACCATCAATATATCTACGATATGTTGATGATATCCTACTATCAATTAAAAATACTGATGAAATCTTACAACTTCAAAAACAGTTTCAAAATAACTCAGTTTTAAAATTTACTTATGAACTTAGCAAAGATAACAAAATTCCTTTTCTTGATATATTAATTAACACTGACAACAATATATATTTATATATCTTTATATATATTAAATAATATTTTCTTTTCATTTTGTCCCATTTTAGATATATTTATTTACATCATTATGTAATAATTGTTATCATCTCAAATTTAATTTCTTAAATGTTAAATCTAAATTTTAATATTGCTAATAGGATTTTTTTCTCTTTAGCAATATAATTTACTTATATTATTGGTTGATTTCCCGTTTTCCCCCACATTTAATACCAGGGGGAAAAGTTTCAGGTAAACTATTTTGATCTTAACGTTATATAAATCCCTTCATTTGGATTGACAAAGAAAAAAAAAATTGGAAAATTTCAAAAAGGCCGGATAAATCTTGACACCTTGCTTTTCTAAATACATTTGTATCTTTTTTTCAATGTACGGTAATTAAGAAACACGTAGAAAGCAATGGCAACCTACTGCGGGATAATCTTCAGCCCAGTCAGTCATGTCTCTTTCAACACATGATCGCCAAAAGCATTTATCACGTATGGCACTTAACTGATTGACGGAATATAATAGTTGGAAAGATGATTGAGGATTCTACTGGTCATAAAGTGGGGGATCAGTTTTCTATTGTTATGAAGTAATAAACTGATCCCCCACTAAATACTACTTAGTAATATAGTACATATCTTCCCCATCTAGCCATGAGTCAAATAACAGGACAGATTTGGTTCTATAGCCTTGGTCGGCAACCAGTCTACCGCAGAAAGCAATGGCAACCTACTGCGAGATAATCTTCAGCCCAGTCAGTCATGTCTCTTTCAACACATGATCGCCAAAAGCATTTATCACGTATGGCACTTAACTGATTGACGGAATATAATAGTTGGAAAGATGATTGAGGCTTCTACTGGTCATAAAGTGGGGGATTAGTTTTCTATTCTTATGAAGTAATAAACTGATCCCCCACTAAAAACTACTTAATAATATAGTACATATCTTCCCCATCTAGCCATGAGTCAAATAACTGGACATATTGGGTTCTATAGCCTTGGTCGGCAACCAGTATACCGTAGAAAGCAATGGCAACCTACTGCGGGATAATCTTCTGCCCAGTCAGTCATGTCTCTTTCGAGACATGATCGCCCAAGCGTGTATCACGTATGGTACTTAACTGACTGAATTAAGAAACTCTACTGGCAACAAACTGACTGCATACGGACAGGTAACGAGCTCAGAAGGTATACAAAGATAGAAAGGAGCATGCCTGTTTCCCCAACAGCTACAATCTCCAGGAGTTTAAATGTAAGGTCAATAGACATCTCCTAACACACTAACTTGCATCTATTCTCTCAAACACACTCACCATCTAACTAAACCTCATTCTCGGTATGCTTACCCATCTATCACCCTCCTTCTGACATTTCCTATATCTAACCATCCTTTTTCATCACTTCCCCGCCACTTTGTAACCCCCTGCGCAATAGTGGCAGTGGAATGCCTTGCTTAGGGTGAAACGATTAAAAAAAACCAGACAGGAATGTGTCATTTCACCGGATCTATTCAACTTGTACATTGAGAATATTTTGAGGACCCTACATGTTATGCCAGAATTTGTCATCGGAGGCCACAATCTGAACAACATAAGATACGCAGACGACACAGTGCTGATTGCAGACACGGAAAGAAATCTGCAGGACCTCCTATAAAAGACAGCTGAAGAGAGTGACAAGAAAGACGCGTTCCAGAAGCTGAGTAATGTATTAAGAGACAGGAAAATTTAGTTAGAAACAAAGAAGAGAGTACTGGATTGCTATGTGATGTCAGTCTTTCAATATGGCAGTGAATGTTGGACAATATCAACAAAGATGAAGGAAAAACTTGAAGTAACTGAAATGTAGTTCTACAGAAGCATACTGGATATAAATAGGTGATCAGTTCCATATTACAATCAATATATAAACTGATCCCTCACTTTATGACCACAGCATTTTCTATACATTTATATTCCTGAGATCCAAAAGCACAAGGATGCATTCCAGAAGCTGAGTAGAGTATTAAAAGACAATAAAATTTCGCTTGAAACAAAGAAGAGAGTACTGGATTGCTATATGATGTCTGTTATTCAGTATGAAAGTGAATGCTGGACAATATCATCAAAGATAAGGGAAAACTTGAGGCAGCTGAAATGTGGTTCTACAGAATAATGCTGCGGATATCGTGGACCGAGTGTGCGAACAATGATGAGGTTTTGGAAAGGATGGAAACAAAAAGGAAATTAATATTGAGCATCAAGAAGAGACAGCTGAAGTTCTTGGGACATGCAACGAGGAAGAAGGGCTTGGAGAACCTGATACTAACAGGACAGATAGCGGGGAAAAGAGACAGAGGAAAGCAGCGGATAACATATTTGAAGGACCTGAGCAGGTGGATGGTAGAACGGGGGCTACAAGACGTTACAGGAGAAAGTGTGCTAAGAGCCACCAGGGATAGAGAGACGTGGAAGGCCATGATAGCTTACGTCCTGAAAGGACAAGGCCCATAGAAGAAGTAGAATCTATCTAGATTTTTCTCACCCCAATTTGCCAGCGTTTCCTCTTATCTGCCAATCCGACACGCCCTTTCCCGCTTTTTTCTCCCTTTCCTCTTCCTCTTTTTACTCTTTTCTTCTTTTTCCTTCTTCCTCTTCCTTTTTTTTCGCAACACACTTACTTCCCTTATGTTTACACACAAGTTACTCAAAATTTATCATTATGGTTATGATTGCCGACCATACGGTGTTAGTTTCATCCGTTAAAATGGGCATACTGTTTGGGGATTTTAGATTATTTTATATGTAATATATATATATATATATATATATATATATATATATATATATATATATCAGGCCCTGTAAATAAATTATTTTAATGACATTGAGCCCTCTGGCTGGAACAGTTTTAATATTTAATTTTTAATAATTGATATTAACAGAATTTTCTTTTGGGATTTTACCTTCAAACCACTTTCTTTTGTTATATATATAAAAATTATATTTTAAAACATGTACAATTTTTTATATGCACAACAAACTGTACATTTTTTCGACATTGAAATGACTATGTCTCATCAGGTGGTGTGGAAAGAAATGGAAAGCCTCTTTTCTTATATTTGGCGAGTTGTGTGTGGGAAGTTGGTGGGGGTTAGTGATAAGGGAATAAATCTTGGAAATTGTCCGTTAGAATTTTGAAAAAAGTGGGGTGGGTAGGGAATATAGTTGATTAACGAAAGTGTCGGGAATTTTGTCGATCGATTTAATATTAGAAGGTGGGATGTAGGTTTTATGGCCTCAGGACTAGACTTTATTCTTTGGATTTATTAGAGGTGTGCACCTTATGCCCGGGGCTGGCTCGTTATTTGTGACGCCTGTTCTTGTCGACGGTCGTGACGGCACCAGTTGTGACACTGCCACCCGGCTGGCCTTTTGGTTCGGTCGCTGTTGCAAGTTGTAACTATCTCGTCACAAAAGATGGTTTTCAATACGTCTATTGTCACAACGGGCTACTGCCCCCTTTGCGAACTGATCTTAGAAATCGCGTTGTGCAATTTCAGTAGGCGTCTTTCCACCAAAGCCAGACTGGACGGTGGTGTACACTTGTGGTTAAAAATAAACATGGCACAAAAAACAAATTATAATAAAATAAATGAATCAGGTCGAACAGGACTAGAGAGTTACGAATAATGTCTTTATAAAAAAAAAAACAATTATTAATCACAGGAGCAGATAATACAGTTGTCAGAATGATAATACAGTCGCTGGGATGCCAGTTTACAGCGGAGAGAGAGAGAGAGAGAGAGAGAGAGAGTTCGGTTAAAAATATCAGAGCTTTCAATCCTTAAACAAAAATGTCTTTTCTAAGTTTCGTTAAAGTAACCAGAACTCTTCAAATTTTCACTAAAGTCTTTTCACGTATTCGTTAAATTTTCGTTAAAGTCTTTTCACATATTCTCTATCGTCAAGGTTGTCAATTCTCTATGCGACTTCTAAAATAACAAAGTCCTTTCGGGTTCTTATCGGAATTTAACGGAGTTTACCGAAGTAGAGCGAACGAGGAATCGGAAATTTCGATTCTCCCATGATTTCAAGAAAAAGAACAATAACCTTCTTTCGGGATTCCTATCGAAGGCGCATTATTCAAAATTAAGGCTTCATTTGACATTAACTCTTTAGCCATAAGTTCTATGGTAGGCGACCAGCCGTGGGTCATGGCTCCCCAGTTGGGAAACTTTTTCCACAGTCGTTACATTTCAGCTCAGCAACAACGAAGCTTTAAACTAAGAACAACACACAGCTTCTCACAGCTACTGATTTTTCTCTCTGAGTCTCTATTTTTATAACGCTCTCCAATCCTCTCGGGGGATCTAGCCGACTCGAAGCCTTCGACCACTGAGTTTTTTTTCCACCCACTCAATTTGCGGGAGGGCCGTGGCTCGACGAATGGAATATCAACAGCTCACTTCCTTTTGATTACATCATATTTAGATTTTCCAGTTCTCATAAATTTCTGTTCTCAAGGAACATCTGTTGGGGGATTTAACCCCGCCTGACCCCATAAAAAACTGACATTTTGTTTTGGCTACTCATAAAATTTTTCCTTGCCCGAAATATCCGCTTCGTACGGGAAAGAAGAATAATTATATTTCTACCTTTCTTTCCCATCTATTAATTGTTCTATTTCCCGGATTTTACAAGTATATGATAGTATTAAAATAGTTTTTTACATAAGCTCACAACGCGAATTAGAACAAAGCACAACTAATAATACCGCTAATATCATTTTCTTTCTCTCCGTTGCATTAAAACAAAAAAAAAAAAGAAAGTACACCCGCTGGAGATAGTGTCAACGAGGAGCAGAGTAGCGAAGTGTAAAGGGTGGGGAGGGATTAGATTGGACCTATCTTTAATGTTTATTTGTACAACTATAGAATATTTTTGTATTTAAGCACAGTTTTTACAATTAATCTGATTTTGTATATTTAATCTTAATTTTGAATTTAGGAAATCGATTTTTCTATAAAATTTTAAATTTTAAATTAGATCACATTTTGTTGTGTGTAATAGGTAAAATATAATGTAAGAGTTTTGTTAGTACTATAAAAGGTCTATCATCTCTAAGGGGTCCTACATTTGGCCTTTGTAGTATTTTTAACATGATTGAAAGGTTAGTTCTTTAATGTGTTTGCAGTTTACTGTGGTTTCATGTCTCTGATTTAAAAGTTTGTTGCTATTAATATATTTAATTTATATATCGAGCACTGTTTTAAATTAATGTTTTGGACGTTGCAAAATTTTTCTTCTTTCCTTTTTTACACGGATATATATATCAGCAGTATAGCCCGGCGTTGCTCGGGTGTGATGAAAGCTTTAAAACTAATCCATGGTCCTGGAGCTCAGACTCTTTGGACGTTGGCGCGAAAGACTAAAAAGCAATAGTTGTTTCCAGTTAAAGTGAAACCGTAGACTGAAAGAAAAATGAATATATGTAAATCAAATTTTGATTTCCTGCTATCGATATCAAATAAGTTTATTTTCGTCGTAAACTGAATTTTGAAGATTAAATAAGTCCTCTGAGTAAATGGTCTCATGGCTGAGACTAAGAACTACAATTATACCTACTTAGAGCCAAACTCGAAGCAAAATCTAAAATAAAAGGGCTGAAAAAAAATACAGGCAGATAAACACACACACACACACACACACACACAAACATCTTGCCTTATATATATATATATTATCAGTTTTCTTCACGATTGTAAGAACTGCAACCTTGAAACTTCTTAATCTCGTTTCTTATGTCTTTTTCTACGAGTGTGTCAAATTTGATTAAAATCGGACCGCACCTTCTATAACCCGATTTTTTTCGATTATCGATTTTCGATATTTATCGGGGGTTCCTTGACACAAAACCTAGCTAAGAACGCTCGCAGACGCTTATAGTACAACAGTTTATTTTTTCAAGAAAATCGGTTCAGTAGTTTCGGAGTCTATAGGTAACAGACACACACACTTACACACACAGACATACACACAGAGACAAAGTTGCATTTATAAATAAGTTTATATATATTTTACAAGAAAGTGGTGTTATGAAATATGAAAATTTTTCTGTAGTGATATTATGCTTTTATAAACGACATATATATATATATCGGGAAGCCGATTCCGAATCTTTTCAGCCACTTACGCGCAAATACCTTTGAGGAAAGGTATTAATCCGTCCCTTCTATCCAGTTATGGGTTAAAACACAGGACAGATTAGGTTCTATAGCCTTTGCTGGCAACCAGTCTACCAGAGCAGGTAGTGGCAACCTGTTGTGGAATAATTAAAGAAAAATGCCTACCTAAGCGTTGTGGAGCGCATTCAGGGCACAGTGAAAACAATATCACTGTTGGCCATCCACTGCATTCCTGACTGTCTCCGGCAAGTCTCACCACCGAACCCAGATTGAATGGGAAGAGAGTGAGGCTGACGACCGTGTGCAACTCGCCCTCACTAAAATCAAATTAAAGCGCAACTCATGACTTCTACCAAGAAGTCTTGGTCTTCCTCGCAGGCGAGGGACGAACATCATCATCAGTATATATATATATATATATATATATATATATATATATATATATATTAGTCATCCACATACAAACCTGTTTCGCTGTATCATAGCTCATCAGTGTGGCTAGACACAGCCACTTGCTTCTGGCCGGGATCGAAACTCGACTGATTGAGTGACAGTCGGAGTCGCTACCCCCTAAGCCATAAGGGCATGGAATCAGAGAAGGGAAAATTTAACGTCTTGTATGTAAGCATTGTATACACACGCCAGTCACCAAAAGAACTCAATTCATTTCTGAAGAGTAAAGCTTATATCGCAGAAGTGGAAACTGTTTTTAAAAAATTTCTTCTCTAGAGAGCTCAATCGGAATGAGAGCTTAATATATTAATCATCCACATACAAGCCTGTTTCGCTGCATCCCTGCTCATCAGTGTGGCTAGAGTCATCCACTTGCTTCTGGCCGGGATTGAAACTCGACCGATTTGCTGTCACTCGGAGTCGATACCTCATATTGGTCCGGCAAGAATGATCACCAATATAATTGAACTCTGAACCCGATTTTAGATTATCAATATGTTTCATGTCTAAAATTGTATGTTTGGGTGCTACAGGACTGGTCAAGATAAATTCTTTTTCTGTTAATAGTGAAATACAGAAACCATTCTTGGACAGGTACTAAATAAAAATGGTAAGGATGCTGCGAATATCATGGATCGAGAATGTGAGCAATGATGAGGTCTTGGAAATGATGGAAACAAAAAGGAAATTAATACTGAGCAACAGGAAGAGACAGGTGAATTTCCTGGGACACGCAATGAGGAAAGAGGGCTTGGAGAATCTGATACAAACAAGCCAGACAGAGGGAAAAATAGACAGAGGAAAGCAACGGATAACATATTTGAAGGATCTAATCAGGTGGATGACGGAACGAGGGTTGCATGGTGTAACCGGAGAAGGCGTGCTCAGAGCCAACAGGGATAGGGAGATGTGGAAAGCCATGATCGCCTACGTCCTGAATGAATAAGGTATATAAAAGAAAAAGAATCCCATGTTGCTTTGACTTCAACAGGATCGCACCATTAACACACTGCGGAAAATACTAAGTCAAAAGGAACGTGAACAGGTTAGCCCCAATCTTTTAAAACCGTAGTACATTGCAGGGAGTGGCGTTAAGTGACCCTGCAGTTCAGACCCGGGGTTTTTCATTTGGGAAAATTGAAAGGAAAATCTCGGCATCAATAAGTCACGAATCAGTGAATCTTTGAAATAAAAACATAACAGATGTATGTCGCGGAATTAGGCAAACAAACTCTGCGTAATTTTACGAGTTATATTCCTTTCAGATCATAACCATGGCTCATTGCGCAGAGACGACATATAAGTGATGGGGTTTGTCTCAAAGGAATTATTTATAGCTCAGCATTTCAATTTTCATTCATATATATATATATATATAAAGTTTATTTAAGACTCGTGGCAAGACATTGCTAAGACACTAAGCTTTTTATTAAATTTTCTATGCATGCAGACAAGTCATTTCTCTTCTGGATATATCTGGACTCATCCAAGTGCCACACAAAAAAAAAAATATATATATATATATATAGTTTCAAAATAATGAAAAACATTGCTAATAAAAAGACAAAACAAAGAAGGACACGCCACTATTAAGAATGTAAATTATGAACACGGCCACAAAGTGCTGACGGTGTTCGGAAATTAAAAATTATTATCATTGCTATAGATATATGTAACTTTAATTAAATACGACATACAAGCAAGATTTAATTACTTTTTATTAAGTTTTTCCAGTATTTTAACATCTTTTCGATTTTGAATTTAATGAACTTAAAGAAATTGTCCATAATTCATGTCCCAAGCGCTTTCGAACACTTCTGCGCTTGGGACAACAAACGTTATGAACAATTTTGTTAATATATATATATATATATATATATATATATATATATATATATATATATATATGTATTAAAAAAGGATTAATTCAATGATGTTGAATGGCCATTTCGATATGAAGATCCCCACGGGGGATGACACATCACCTCAGCAACAGAAAAATCCTTTCAGAAACTGGAGAAAAATTAGTCTACTTTTCCTTTTTAAACAGATTTGCAAAGAAATTAAAAAAGAAAATAAAAAGGAAAAATAAAGGAAAAGAAAAATAAAAAGGAAAAATAAAGGAAAAGAAAAAGAAAAAGAAAAAGATAAAATAAAATAAAATAAACAAGAAAAGAAAAATTGACATCGTCTGGGTTCACAAAAGAATGAAAGAGAATTGTAACTAAAAATTAACAAACAGCCGTGTTAAATCGTAAGGTTAAGCAACACGGAAAAAAGGTGGGAGATAAGAGAGATAAAGGAAGGAAGGGAGGGAAAAAGAAAAGAAAAGAAAGAAAAATTTTTTAAAAATATTACAGACGCTGGACATATTCAAAAACCTAATTTCCCCAAAACGTTGAAGTATTAGAAAAAGGCCTTTACTTAAAAAGGCATAATTATTTTTAAAAGGGAATAAAAAGATATAGGATTTAAAATAAAATTATTTTAAAAAAATTAGGTCATTTGAATTAAACTAAATAAAGACATCACTAGGTAAAAAAAAAAAGAAAAAAATTAATTTACAATTATACATATATATATATATATATATATATATATATATATATATATTCATCAGCAGGCATTCCTGTTTCGCCGTATCACTAGCTCATTAGTACAGTTTGACATCTGATTGCTTATAGCCAGGTTTGAAACCCGACCGGATTGACATCGGCAATACTACCTGTAAGCTATGGCCGCTTGGTGGGGAACGGCGGATTTTAGCGTGTTATATACACAATGTAAACACACGCTAGTAGCTGAGAGCGTTCAGAGTCATTACTGAATAAACGATGCGTAAATGCGTGGGTAGCTACTGTTTCTAAAGTCTAACATTTCTCCATAGTGCTCAATCGGCGTGCGAGAGCGTAAATAGTCATCAGCAGACAGTCCTGTTTCGCTGTATCACATCTCATCAGTACGGTTAGACATCCGATTGCTTTTAGCCGGGATTGAAACCCGACCGAATTGACATCAGTCGGCGATTCTCTAAGTTAAGGCGGATTTTAGCGATGTATAAAGACAATGTAAACACCCGCTGGTAGCCTACAGTTTTCAAATTCATTAATAAATGAACGATGCGTAAATACGAGAGTAGCTACTGTTTGCAAGTCTACCAATATATATACTACCAATATATATATATATATAGTCATCCGCAGACAGATCTGTTTCGCTGTATCACTGCTCATCAATACGTTTAGACAGCCGATTGCTTTTTACCCAGGATTGAAACCTGACCGGATTGGCGTCAGTCAGCGATTCTACCTCTGAGCTATGGGCGCTCAGTAGAAGAAGGCAGACTTTTTAGCGTGTATATTATCATTATACACGCCCAATAGCTGGGAGTGTTCTAATTCATTGCTGAATGAACGATAGGTAGATGCTAGAGTGGCTAGTGTTTTTCAGAGTCTACCATTATGAAGAGATAACCGTTGCATTCTGCACATGTGCACATACACCGACGGAAAGGCGTAAACAGGCGTACACACGCATACACTACCGGATATAATTATTATGCCACCACAGTTTTCTTTTTTAAAGAAATGATGTATTTCAAAGAATTTTTCGTATTTATTGCCAAATGAAAATAGAATTATTCTTTTATTTTTATTACTTTGCAAAATTTTACAAGGCAAAGAAGCAAAGATGAAGTCGTCCGAATCAGCCTAAATCTTCTTCATTCTTTCATTGATGACACTTTAATATAGGTAAATTGTCGCTATATGCCTTGTAAAATTATGCAATTTCATAATAACAAAAGAACCTATTCTATTTTCATTTACATTCACATTGGCAATAAATACTAAAAAATAGTATGAAATACATCATTTTTAAAACAGTGGCGTTTCCTAATAATTATGACCGGTAGTGTGTGTGTATATATATATATATATATATATATATATATATATATATATATATATATATACCTGTATGGTGCGATGGGTAAATTGTCGCTATATGCCTTGTAAAATTATGCAATTTCATAATAATAAAAGAACCATTCTATTTTCATTTACAATTATTCACTTGGCAATAAATACTAAAAGATAGTAAGAAATACATCATTTTTAAAACAGTAGCGTTTCCTAATAATTATGGCCGGCAGTGTGTGTATATAAATATATATACATATATATATATATAATCACTATGGTGCGATGGGTAAATTGTCTCTATATGCCTTGTAAAAATTATGCAATTTAATAATAATAACAAAAGAACCATTCTATTTTCATTTACATTCACATTGGCAATAAATACTAAAAAATAGAAAGAAATACATCATTTTTAAAACAGTGGCGTTTCCTAATAATTATGACAGGTAGTGTGTATATATATATATATATATAATCTGTATGGTGAGATGGGTAAATTGTCGCTATATGCCTTGTAAAATTATGAAATTTAATAATAATAATAAAAGAACCATTCTATTTTCATTTACATTCACATTGGCAATAAATACTAAAAAATAGTAAGAAATACATCATTTTTAAAACAGTAGCGTTTCCTAATAATTATGGCCGCTAGTGTGTGTATATATATATATATATATATATATATATATATATATATATATATATATAATCAGTATGGTGCGATGGGTAAATTGTCTCTATATGCCTTGTAAAAATTATGCAATTTAATAATAATAATAAAAGAACCATTCTATTTTTATTTACAATTATTCACTTGGCAATAAATACTAAAAAAATAGTAAGAAATACATCATTTTTAAAACAGTGGCGTTTCCTAATAATTATGGCCGGTAGTGTGTGTATATAAATATATATATATATATATATATATAATCAGTATGATGCGATGGGTAAATTGTCGCTATATGCCTTGTAAAATTATGCAATTTAATAATAATAAAAGAACCATTCTATTTTCATTTACAATTATTCACTTGGCAATAAATACTAAAAATAGTATGAAATACATCATTTTTAAAACAGTGGCGTTTCCTAATAATTATGGCGGGTAGTGTACACATACACTACCACACACAAAGAAGAAAAATCAACACCAATAAAAAAAAGTGTATAACTGTTTAACTCAGTAAAATTACGAAAATGCGAATATCGGTTCACAATTGCTGATAATTCTTGATGAATTTACCGCCTACGAAACTATGGAGTCGGAGTGCTGAATATAATATCAATCTGCTAAGTGACAAATTTTATATTCGTATTAATCGTATATATATAATCAATTGCAGACAAGCCTGTTTCATTGTTTCACAGCACTTCAGTGCAGGTAGGTTATTCGTTTACCTTCAAGGCGGGATCTAAATCTTACTAATTTGTCTTTAGACGAACATCTTACCATTTCGCTATCTGCGTGACGGTAGTGATAGGCAGCTTTCCCAACAGGTTACTCACAAGATGTAAACAAAACTCGATGACCGAGAGCGTTTAATTTGATAGCCGAGCCAAACTGCGTTCAATTCAGTAACCAAAGAACATAGCGCAAAGCCATAAGTAGTCATCGTTTACACGAAATCTACCCCTCTCTAAAGAGCTCTCTCTCTCTCTCTCTATATATATATATATGTAAGCATGCGGTGTAGATATAGAAGAATCTAAAGGAGTATCCTGTGCATACAGTGGTAGGATAGCTCTCTAAGAGATCACTAAATGTACATGTATATAAATACATATAGAGCAAATAAAAGATAAAATTTCGGCAGACACGTTATTTCATGGTAAATTGGAAGTTTGGGCCTACCTCAGGGGAACCATCATCAGCTTCAGTGTTTATTGTACAGAATATTTTACACGAATGTATATATATATATATATATATATATATATATATATATAGGTTTCATTAAAAAGACAAGGTATTATCATTAAGATATTTATATAACTTTTTCATTTGTTCATATAATTATTCTATTTTCAAAACTCAAATTATATAAGAATTGCCTAAAGGCTTTGTACGTTCGAGCGATTTTGGCTATGCTTTTAGCCATTATCAGGAATTAATTTTGTTTTACTTGTAAATAAGCATGTGTAAAGTTTATGCATATATACTCTTGTGTATGTTAAGTTTCGAACAGTAACCACATTGTGGTCGTGTTCATAACTGATATCCTAAAATCTAGGATTTCTCTTTTTTATTAGTAATGCCTCCAACTTTTGCATGTGAATGATGCTATTATGTATGCATTATCATTGGGGATATCTCAGATAAGTACTGGAAGATATCGATGTGTTTTTTAATGAGATCGGATGAAACAGTTGTAGAAAAGGTGCAAGGTCAGTGGTCTCGTTAATTTTGTGGTCGTATAGACAATGTAATTTTTGATTATGGCTAAAGGTATAGCCGAAAGCGCTTAAAAGTACAAAACCTTTCGATAATCTTTATATAAGTTGAGTTCTGAAAAGGAAAAATTATAAGAACACATGAAAAATTATTTAAAAAACTTGTATGGTTGCCAAAATACACAATATATATATATATATATATATAATGGTGATAATAACAATAATAATAATAATAATGCTAATACTAATAATTGTTATAATATCTCAGTTCGTCTGGAAACCGACTTATCCTGATGAGACCTAGGGTGAAACCTAGATAGGTCTGTTGGCTTTTACTTAGATTTATTCTTTATATATATATATATATATATATATATATATATATATATATATATATCACCCTGATCACTCTGGAAGAATGGTAGATTTTGAAAAACAGTAGCTACTCTGGCATCTACGCACGCATCGTTCATTTAGCAATGAATTAGAACACTCTCAGCTATCGTGCTTGTATAATGATAATATACACGACAAGAAGTCTGCCTCTTTCTACCGAGCGCCAATAGCTCAGAGCAGAGGTAGAATCACCGACTGACGTCAATTGGGTAGGGTTTCAATCCTGGGTAAAAAGCAATCGGATATCTAACCGTACTGATGAACTGTGATACAGCGAAACAGATCTGTCTGCGGATGACTATATATATATATATATATATATATATATATACTCTTTGACTTACTTATAACATGCTTGAATATATATATATATATATATATATATATATATATATATATATAGTCATCCGCAGACAGATGGAATCTGCTGCAGGAAATAAAGTTCCAGTCGATAAAGAGTTTTGCTCAGTTTAACGTTCCCGACACAGACGATGATTAATGAACGTAGGTATTTATAAACGCGTCAGTTTCTTGAATGTGTGCTTATCTATCTATCTATCTATCTATCTATCTATCTATCTATCTATCTTTCGTCAAATCTGGATCTGTCTGTGTCTTTTTAACTATAATTTTCGATTTCTGTATATCTATTTTTTTTTATCTATCTATCTATCTATCTATCTATCTATCTATCTATCTATCTATCTGCATGTCTGCCTGATCATATTTGCAAATGAAGAATCTCCATTAAGCAATTCTTTTAGTTCAAACTGATGGATTAAATTAAGTACGTCTAAAGAAATGCGATACCTTTGACTTAAAATTAATTTTATTTTTCAAAAAGAAAAATACACTTGTCTGAAACTTTATTTCAGAAATATAGCTGATTTAAAGTTTAATCTGATTTGAAACAATTATTACTAACATTTGGTTTAAAATATCGCCAAATTGAATGTTGGCCATGTCCACCATGGTTTATGAATATAGAATACAGCGCAGTACGTAAACTGTTCAATGAAACAACGTCAAAGATTAAAACTCACGAGTCAGACACTCTACTGAATCGGACTATATCGCCAATATTAGGGAAAATATGATCGCCTTTTATACACGTCGGATTGAATATTTTGAGCCTTCTGATTAGATAACCCTTGTATTGAACTATAAAATGAGTCAGCTCATGGCTGGCTCACCAGTATACAGGCGTAACTAAAAAACTCCAACACTGAATTCTTAACATGAAGTGTGTTTAAAGTGTTGGCAGATTGACTGAGAGCTCGATGTTTGTTTATTATTTTTCTACGAGGTTTCTGCGACACGTAATGAGGAAGGAAGGCTTGGAGAATGTAATACTCACAGGATGGATAGAGAAAAAGAGAGACAGGGGAAAGCACTGCGTGATATACTTGATGGACTTGAGCAAAGTGGATAGCTGAACAGTTTGGGAGAGATATCAAGAGGAGAAATGTTAAGAATGACAAAAGAAGAGTGGAAGTCCATTATCGCCTACGTTCTGAGGAGACACTGCACATTAAGAAGAAAATAGCTGTAAAAATCACATGAGGAATATAACGTGAGTGCCTTTTTTATATATTTTTTTTTAACTACACAATAATAATAATAAAAACAGTAATTATTCTCCGTAATCAAATAGTTTAAGAAATGAATTTCTATAGTTCTTTTTCTATGTGCCGTGTCCCTTCAGGATGTAGGCGATCATAGCCCTCCCCGTCTTCCTATCCCTTATAGCTCTTACCACACCTGTTACTGTTATCTCACTCAACCCCCTCTCCACTATTGATCTGTTTAAGCCCATCACATATGTCAAGCATTGCTTTCCCGCTATCCGTCCTGTGAGTATCAGATTCTCCAAGCCTCCTTCGTTATTACATCTCCCAAAAACTTCAGCTGTCTTTTCCTGATGTTAAATAGCAGTTTCCTTTTCGTTTCCATCCTCTCCAAAACATTGTCGTTGCTCATATTGTCATGTCCATGGTATCCTCAGCATCCTTCTGTAGAAACACATTTCTGTTGTTTCAAATCTCTTCTCCATCTTTTAAAATTTATTGCACTTATTTTTGTATAATTTAATGTATGGACATCCACATTTGCACACAACAAAAATTCAAAATTCTTTTTAAAATTCTGGGAGGCTTTCAATTTATGATTAATAAATATAGTTGTTGCCTAATAACAGCAACATCTAACTGGCAAAAATTAATACAGATTTGGTCCTGGGTATGACGATAAACTGCATCCGGCAGCAAGGCCGGTGATTGGGTGGTTGTGAGGAGCATGGAACTGTTGTTTCCAGGTCCACTCTGGCCCGGAGTGGTAGCACCTGTTAGAGGTCCCAGCTATGGGCAAATAGTTAACCCTCAAACTTGGGTCAAAACACTATTAAAGTGTAAAAATATACTTTTATAGAAATATATGTGAAAATAAACTTTATAAAAAATATACATTTTTGAATGAAAAAAAAAATTATTACCAGCATTACATTTTTGAATACAAAACTAAAAGACATTTTTAGTTTTCTAAAATACAAAAAAAAAAAAAATTAAAAGAAATTTTTTTCATCAAAATTTGATTAAATCAATCTTCTCACTATAACTGAACATTAAAAAAATACCTTAAAACCCCACCTTTTAGGCATTAAATAACCCACAGAGGTGTTGATATACCGTTAAACATAACACAAACTCAAAATCTGACTAAATCAACCTTCTCTCTATAACTAAACATTAAAAAATAAATACCTTAAAACCCCACCTTTTTGGCATTAAATAACCCACAGAGGTGTTGATATGCCGTTAAACATAACACAAACTCAAAATCTGACTAAATCAACCTTCTCTCTATAACTAAACATTAAAAAATAAATACCTTAAAACCCCACCTTTTTGGCATTAAATAACCCACAGAGGTGTTGATATACCGTTAAACATAACATAAACTCAAAATCTGACTAAATCAACCTTCTCACTGTAACTGAACATTTAAAAACAAATACCTTAAAACCCCACCTTTTAGGCATTAAATAACCCACAGGTTATTGGTGTTGTGGATCCAGGACAGGTCCGGAAGATAACTCGAACTCGGGAATTAGTGAAACATATAAACGGAAAACAAATACAAGAGTGTTACACGTCAGTCTGACTGCCAACTATTAGATCGGAGTGACTTAATCCAACTCAACTCAGCCCCAAGAGGCATATTCTCCCGGTATTCATAATTATAGGAAGAGTTGATTATAGTCCCAAAAGTGTAGGTACCATAAGAAGATGCCATTAAACAACTCAAACTAATACAGACTTAAATAATTTAAAACTTTATAAATTATTCTAATTCAAATTTTTAAAAAACTATATAGTGTCTATACGATATTTTATTCATAAAAATAATGAAAAGTTTTTCTAATTAAATAACGCCTGAGTTTTATTGCATTTTTATTTTACGATTCAGAAACAGATTTTCGGTAACTTGGTGTCCTGTTTTACAAAAGAAAATTGAGTTTTGACCATTAGTGTTGTGTTTGTTATTGTGTAGCCTACGCTTTCTGCAACACGTTGTCTTTTCTGTAGCATATCCCTTTGTCCATATCATGGGTGTTAATCGATATATTCCAGTAATCGATATATCAAATAAACAAAGAAAAAAGAATCACAATTAAAACACGGAGTAAAATCGTTGAAAAGACTATATTGCTGAACAGTCTTCATCGAATTGCAATCATTTCACAAACACATTTCCCCACAAAAACATTTAGAATTGGGTATTTCTAAAACCCGTTCGATATAACTTGTAATTATTTCGGTTTTTGTGTATCCAGTATAAAAGATCACAATTAAAAAAAAGTTCTTTTTCGTTCTATTTAATGTTCACCCTCAAAATTCCTAAACGAGAAATATTATATGTAATTAAATTCTTCATGATGTAGGCGATCCTGGCTTTTCACGTTTCCATATCCCTGGTGGCTCTTAGCAAGCCTTCTCCTGTTACACCACACAAACCCGGCTCTACCATCCACCATCTCAAGCCCATAAATCTAGAATGTAAATGTATAGAAACTAGCATGGGCAGAAAATGAGGGATCAATTTATATATTGATTATAATATAGAATTTATCCCCCATTTTATATCCACATTATAATTTCTTATAAACAGGTGGCATATACATACTTCTTCTATGTATTTTGTCTTTTCAGGATGTAGGCGATCATGGCTTTCCACATCTCCCTGTCCCTGGTGGCTCTTAGCACACCTTCTCATGTTGCACTATGCAACCCTCGTTCCATCATCCACCTGATTAGATCCTTCAAATAGGTTATCCGTTGCTTTCTCCTGTCTCTTTTTCCCTCTATCTGGCCTGTTAGTAACAGGTTCTCCAAGCCCTCTTTCCTCATTCCATGTCCCAGGAACTTCAGCTGTCTCTTCCTGATGCTCAGTATTAATTTCCTTTTCGTTTCCATCATTTCCAAAACCTCATCATTGCTCACATGCTCGATCCATGATATTCGCAGCAGCCTTCTGTAGAACCACATTTCAGTTGCTTCAAGTTTTTTTCTTCATCTTTGATGATATTGTCCAGCATTCACTGCCATATTGAAGAACTTTTTTTTTTTATAAGCGTTTCACCCCGAGCAAGACATTTCACTGCAACTACTGCGCAGGGGGCTACATAGAGTGGAGAAAGGCTGATTAAATATAGGAAATGTCAGAGGGTGGGTGATAGGCGGGTAAGGATACCGAGAATGAGGGTTGGGTAGATGAGAGTGTTCTGAGAATAATTGGGAGTTAGTGTGATAGGAGGTGTTTACAGACCCTACATTTAAACACTGTCGGGAAAGCAGACTTGTGGAAGGGAATTCCACAGGCGGGAAGCGCGAGAAAAGAAGCTGTTGGAGTAGAAATTACGGTTACATCTTATCTGCTTAACTGTAAAAGGGTGGGACCTAGTTGCTAATCTAGTATCTCGTGTAAATTCGTGCTTAGGCGGCACCAGTGATCTAAGTTCTTCAGAGCAGAAGCCATGAAAGTACTTGTAGAAGAGGGATAGTGAAGCCACATCACGCCGGTGAGTGAGTGGTTGCAGCCGGTCTGCCAGGTCAGTATCAACCACGTTACAGATTCTCCTTTGTATTTTGTCAAGAAGCCCAAGGAGAGTAGCAGGGGCACCCGACCAGATATGGCAGCAGTATTCAATACATGGGCGAATGGTAGATTTGTAAATGTGCTGGATAGATTCAGGCGGGAAAAACTTCCGGGCCCTGCACATAGAGCCGATTTTCATAGCGGCAGATTTGGCAATGGATTCGATATAGTCATTCCATTTGAAGTCCGCCGAAAGTGTAAGGCCAAGGAGGCGTAGTGTTTTACTCTCTGGGAGGCAAGCCTGTTCCATGCTAATGGGAGGTAGATGCGATTGTCTCCGGTGGTTTGTTGATAACAGCTTCGTTTTAGAAGCATTGAAATTTACTAGCCATTTCCTACCCCAGATCACTACGGATTGGAGGTCCTTTTCAAGCTCGGCAGTGAGATTCGCTTTGTCGCCCACACCGGATTTTTGATCGAGGCAAGAGTAGATTGTGGTGTCATCGGCCTACTTGGGATCTAATGGCGTCGAGCTGATCATTAATGTACATCAGAAATGGCGTGGGACCTAGGATGGCACCTTGAGGGACGTCCGCATTCGTATGGTAGTTTTGGGAGGCATGCCCACTTAATACTACCTTCAATGTGCGGTTAGAGAGGAATGACTGAATGAGGTCAAACAGATGTCCAGTTATCCCGTAGCTCCGCGGTTTGCACAAGAGGCCAGCATGCCAGACCCTGTCGAACGCTTTGGAGATATCCAAGGCAACGGTTCGCGCTTCGCCATTCTTGTCAAGAGCACGGTATATGTACTCGGTAATGGTCGTTAGCATATCAGCAGTAGACCTGGTGAAGCGAAACCCGTACTGTTTGTCAGACAGATGCCTGTGGGCCGTAAGATGTTTAATCACCTCGGCGTTGATAATGGCTTCGAAAACTTTGCGGAAGATCGGAAGGAGACTAATAGGACTCTAATTAAGTAATCTTTGGGGCCAAACTTAGAGGATGCTATGCATTGCCTCATTCTGGTAGCAAATGCCCTCTTAGCTTCGTTCAGTACTTTTTTACACTTGTTACGTGCTGAGGCGAAAAGGCGCCTCTTTTGGTCTGACGAACAGCTTCGAAAGAGCCGGAAGAAATGGTTCCGGTGGGCAATGGCGGCTGAGCAAGCGGTGAGAACAAGGGGGACGAATTTGATTTTAGGTGGAATTTCCTGGTCGGGATAAAAGCATCGATTCCAGCCTTAACCCAAGAGGAGACCTCGGACGCACAGTCTTCGACAGGAAGATCGAAGACGTTGTTCCAGGGGACGTCGCAGAGGAAGTCTCGTAACGAGTCCCAGTCTGCTCTCTGGTAGCAGTATGATATTCTGCTGGTCTGGTTTTCTTGGGTAGAGTAAGAACGGATTGAGATGTCGACGGAAACTACGGCGTGGTCAGAGTTTCCGAGGGGGCAGAGCTACCTGGTAGTGCAGGAGTCTGGAATGGAAGTAAAGCAGAGGTCGAGTAAGAAGTCCCTTCCGTTAAGGTTATTAGAGAAACGCGTGGAAAAGTCCACCACTTGCGTTAGAGCTTGGGTTATTGAAAAATACATGGTGCGGATACCAGCAAGGTCGGTGACAGAGTTTTCAAGCCACTTGATGTGGTGGGCGTTAAAATCGCCAAACACAAATATATGTGCAGATGGATGAGAAGAAATGGCCTTGTCGATATTGATAGAGTTGCTATCAAGTACCGAACAGTCAGAGGAGGAGGGGGAGCGGTAGAGGAAGAAGAGATATCTAACCGAGCTTAGAAGTGAGAGATGGAAGCACATGAAAGAATGATCCAGAAATTCAAGAGATGTGACCCTGGCTAGAGGGAGTTGTTCGCTGACATATACACCAAGCCCATGCATATGAACATTGAAGTTCTTCCTGAAGAGGGGAAGGTAACTAGGAACGAACAGCTCCGAGGAGGGGATAGAAGGGTCAAGGTTAGTCTCACATATAGCTAAGATATCGGGTGAGTTAGTTTGGAGGAATGATTCTACACTATTAAAGTTACTGCGGATACCTCGTATGTTTATGAAGGAAACGCACATAGCAATCCAGTGCTCTCCTCTTTGTTTCTAGCGAAATTGTCCTGTTTCTTAATACTTTACTCAACTTCTGGACTGCATCCTTGTGCTTTTGGATCTCAGGAATATAAATGTATAGAAACTGATGTGGTCAAAAAGTGAGGGATCAGTTTATATATAGATTGTAATATGGAATTGATCCCCCACTTTATATCCAGTATTCATCTGTGGAACCACATTTCAGTTGCTTCAGGTTTTTCCGTAATCTTCGATTATATTGTCCAGCATTCGCTGCCATATTGAAGAACTGACATCACATAGCAATCCAGTACTGTTCTGTTTTTAATACTTTACTCAACTTCTGGAATGCTTCCTTCGCCTTCCTAGTTCGCCTTCGGATCTCTGTGTCGTACTTTCCGACTTTTGTTAGAACACTTCCCAGGTATTTAAATTTTTGGAACTGCTTGGTTCTAGTATCCCCCACCTGTATTTGGCATATTGGGCTGCCCTTTTTATTGATGACCGCGCATTAATAAATTACGCGGTCTGATTACGAAGAATAGAGAGAGACGTATAGTAAATATTCAGAATAATAAACAAAAAAATATATACCAGCTAAAAATTTCCTGTAAAATTTTCAGTAATTTAAGTGATGAAAAAATGTGGCTCATATACAGTATTTTACAGCACCTACCTACATGGATGAGCGTTGTGGTGCAGTGGATATCGGCTTGGAACGAGAAATCGAGGAGCCGAGTTCGAATTCCAGTTTAATTCATTGCATTCACTTATGCGCACATACATTTGGGAAAGGTATTAATCCGTCTCTTTCTTCCAGTTATGGGTTAAATAACAGAACAGATTTGGTTCTGTAGCCTTGGCTGGCAGCCAGTCTACGGTAGAAAGGAATGGCAACCTACTGCGGGATAATCTTCTGTCCAGTCAGTCATGTCTCTTTCGAGACATGATCGCCCAAGCGTGTTTCACGTATGGTACTTAACTGACCTACATTACAGGCTATATTTAATCACCACCGACTAAAATGATTTAATAAGAAATATCTATGAACGAAAATTCATATATAAAACATATTTGCTTTTTAATTAGAGAATATCTTCATAATCAGAAACTTAAATTATTACGATGCAAAACTACATATTTAAGCAATATAATAGAAAGACTCTATTGCGTCAATGTTTGTCTATATTTCAGAGATGGCCGTCTCTTCTCTCCAGTTATAGGTTAAATAATAGGAGGAATTGCATTCTATAGCCTTTGCTGGTAACCGGTCTACTACAGAAAGTAATGGCAACGAACTGCGGGATAATCTTCTGCCCAGTCGTTCATGTTTCTTTCGAGACATAATCGCCCAAAACGTGTAACAAGTAAGGCACTTAACTGACTGACTGACTGACTGACTGAACAGTTGGAAACATGATCAAGGCTTCTACTGGGCATAAAGTGGGGGATATGTTTTATATTGTTATGAAGTAATAAACTGATCCCCCAATATTTACTACTTAATAATATAATACATCTCTTCCCCATCTAGCTATGAGTCAAATAACAGGACAGATTGGGTTCTATAGCTTTGGGTGGCAACCAGTTTACCCCAGAAAGCAGTGGCAATCTACTGAGTGATAATCTTCTGCCCTGCAAGTCTTGTCTCTATCGAGACATGATCGCCCAAGGCGTGTATCACGTATGGCACTTAACTGACTAACTGGCTTACATTGTTTGAACTGTTGTCCTGATCTTTATTGCCATATTACGATGTTTCGGCCGTTTTACGCTACGGCCTCTTCTGGTGCTTTAAATTTCGAATCGAACCCTTTATTTCGATCATAAAGATGTGTCATTCTCGTTCCATGTGCCATGCCACTTCCGGATGTCATGTTGTTTTCTTCTTTTAACTCACCTTTTTAAGTTATTTGTTCACCACTGCTGTAATTAGGTATTGAACACAACTCTTGGTTCAAGTCATTTATATCTACTGATATTGAGGACTTAAGGACTTGAGGACTTGACCCAAAGAGTTCTGAGTTCATTACCAGGTCACGGCAATGGTGAACAAATAGAGAGATAACGACATGATATTCGGAAGTGTCATGGAACACGGAACAAGATTGATATACCCGAGTGATCGAAATTTTAAGCATCTGAAGAAATCCGGTGCGTCATACAGCCGAAACGTCTTGAATATGGCAATAAAGATTAGGTCAACAGTTTGATCAATGTAAAGACTGTGCAGCGTAATGGAGTTGTTGTGTCAATCAATGATAATATGTTAAATTTCTAACCGCACCTTAGATGTGACACAAGGCCGAAAGTATGGGGCGCCTAGTAAGGATCAAACTCAATACTCAGTTGCAATAGTTCTTGCGAGACAAGCTTGCTAACCATTACACCACCTCGAAGTGCCAAATCAATGGTAATATCTAAACTTATTTATAAATGGAATTTTGTCTGTGTGTGTGTGTGTCTGTGTGTGTGTGTGTGTGTGTGTGTGTCCGTTACCTATAGACTCCGAAACGACTGAACCGACTTTCTTGAAATTTTACACATTTGTACTATAAGCTAGATTTTGTGTCGAGGTACCCCGGATAAATTTCGAAAATCGATAATCGAAAAACTCAGGTTATAGAAGGAGTGGTCCGATTTTAATCAAATTTAAAACACTCATAGACAAAGACATAAGAAACAATATTCAGAAGATTCAAGGCCGCAGTCCTTACAATAGTGCAGAAAATCGATAATATATATATATATATATATATATATAAAAGGCAAGATGTTTGTGTGTGTCTGTTTATATGTCTGTATGTTCTTTATACAAATCCACAATTTTTATCCTATTCTCACCAAACTTCACACAAATATTCTTTAGGTTGAGTCTGAGCTCCAGGACCATGGATTAGTTTTAAAGCTTTCATTACACCCGAACAACGCCGGGCTATCCTTCTAGTTAAGATATATAGCCATAATAACATGTGATTAAATATATACAGATTCTAAAATAACATATAAAATATACATATATATATATATATATATTTATAATATATATATAATATATAATATCTATATTTATAATATAGATATATATATATATATATATACAGATTATAAAATAACACTGTTAAAAAGCGAATGTCCTAAATGAATAAGACAGTGAAATTATTATAAGTGGATCTAGATGTGTTAAATATCGAAAATCGATAATCGAAAAAATCGGGTTATAGAAGGAGTGGTCCGATTTTAATCAAATTTGATACACTCATAGACAAAGACATAACAAACGATATTTAGAAGTTTCAAGGTTGCAGTCCTTACAATAGTACAGAAAATTGATAATATATATAATACCGCGGTTTCACACTACGGATCGTCAGGGCAAAGGCTGAAACACTAAAGATAAAACCAAATAAATAGATATACACTAAGGTAGGGGGGAACCATACCAACACAAAAAGGGGGGGGTAGAACAAAAAAAGCAAAACACACTAAATTAGGAAAAATTTTTATTAAACACATAGCTAAAAAAAAAAAAAAAAAAAATTAACACTACGCTCTCACACTAAGCAATGAATATATATTTATGAAACTTACATTTGTTTAAAATTTCAATCTTAGCATTAAGCAGATTATGGGCGGGTTCGAACACGGCTATCGCTAGTTTTTCCTCGCCACATAAATTACAGAATTTACTGCCTTTATTGTAATCAGTACATTTTTTTTATTATTTCCCATTTCAAAATGGGGTCTTTTTTAATTTGAGATCTTATGTCCCAAATATAATTCGATAAGGTCGTGCTATGTCTATATTTTTCATTTTTAAAGGAGGTTTTATGATTATAAAATCTAACTTTAAACGAATCGTGCGTAGCACCTATATACGTTTTAGGATACTTATCATGCTCATCCTTATAGACTTTAACACTATAGACTACGTTAGATTGGTTGCCGTTGCCTCTAATAGGACATTCAGCTTTTACTTTACAATTACATTTATTATTAGTGCTTTTATTGGTAGTCCTTGTTTTCAGTTTTCTTTTATTACAGTTATTAATAATTTTGCCAATATTTGGAAGGCAAGAATAACTAAGTTTAATAGTATTTCTATTGAATATTTTTTTAAGAGGACTATCGTTATTAAAATGTTTATCTATAAGATTGAAGAACATCTTTCCAATTTTAGATTTAACCTCTTTGTTAAATGTGGGGTTGAACCATATTATATTTCTGTATCTAGTTTTATTAGTTTTATCGGTATTATGGTTTAAGAATTTAAGGGTTTGAGAATATCCACTTTTAATAAGCGCTGATTGGTAAAATTTTTTATATTTATCAAAAATTTCAACATTAGATGAATTAGTAGATAATCTATACGCTATACCATTAAGAATACTATTAAGTATATGGGCGGGATGGTTAGAATCCTTGTTTACATATTTAGGGATATAATTATTTTTAATATATGGTGTAATATATCCGGTATTTAAATTAAGCGTAATATCTAAATAGTTAACAATCTTGATATTATGTTCGATTTCAATAGCGAAACCGTTAGTTTTAAAAAATCGTTGTAGGCCTTTTCTAATTTTATCACCTATTTTCGATGTACAATAATCTACCATAATTAAGCCATCATCACGGTACAACCCATGATTATGGAAGTCTATAATCGTATTCAGTTTATGAAGTAGTAAGCAACCATTAAGCTCCGCCACACGCACCATCATATGCCCCCATAGGATTGTCAAATCCTTGGGCATCAGGTTTTTTTGTCCATATTTCATCATTATAATATAGGAGGGTTTTACGGCAATACCAAATTATTTCTAATTCTGCCTCAGTAATGTCGTTATATTCCTTAGCTAATGTTAATGTCTCAGTAAGTAATTTAGTAGTTATAGATGGGTAGAAGTCTTTTATATCATATTTAATAAAGGCAGATTTTTTATAAATCTTTAAACTTTTAAGCCACTCAATACAATCGCCTGTGGACTTCCACTGGTTAATGTTTAAAAACATTCTTAAATTATTACAAATTTTTTGGATGATAACCTTACTAATCTTTCCTAGTTCGGTTTTAGTGGGGTTAAGCAGTCTGAACTCTGGGTGATTAGGGAATGAATCTTTATGATCTTTAATAGTTAAAAATGAATTTTTTAGAGTTAATTTTTCAACCCTATTGAGTAGTTTAAATTTAGCTACTAATGTAGTAGCCTCTTTATTTAAATTAGATACAATGTCGGGTGCTATTTTCTTATAATGTTTGGCTACGGAATTCTTTACTTCTCTATTATATTGCGATTTGGACATAGAATATATATTATTCGATTTGTCGCCTTTTATATAAATATTATTATTTTTACTACATAATTTTAAGGTGTTTCTTAATTGTTGTTGGAAATTATTTTGCCTTTATATATATTATATATTTGTCATTTCGTGCTATCCCGCGGTGTGACGTCATAAAACCGCATCGCAAACTTAAGAACTGCGTTTATTATTTTTGGTAACTATTGCCGTTGCCAAGCGGAGTTTTATGTCAACACAAAATAAAATTGTCGGTGATGGTGGATTTTATAATATTTCAGTTTAAACTACCTCTCTGAAGATGGCTCATGTGAGCCGAAAGCTTAGAAGAAAACCAATAAATAATTATCCAAATGTTGGAGAATTTTTGTCTTTATTTTCAACTGAAATTAAAGCAAAAATACGACGTTTAGAACGGCTCATGATTAAACATAATAGACATTCATTGTCTCTTATATTTAATAGCATATGTCTAGAAAATTACTTGCTGCCTCGATATACTAAATATATATATATATATATATATATATATATATATATATATATATATATATATATATAAGGCAAGATGTTTGTGTGCGTGTGTGTGTTTATCTGCCTGTATGTCTGTGTTTTTTCAGCCCTTTTATTTGAGTTTTTGCTTCGGGTTTGGCTCTAAGTAGGTATAATTGTAGTTCTTAGTCTCAGCCATTTACTCAGAGGACTTATCTAACCTTCAAAATTCAGTTTACGATGAAAAATCTTGTTTGATATCGATACCAGGAAATCAAAATTTGACTTACATCAATTCATTTTTGTTTCAGTCTACGGTTTCGCTTTAACTGGAAACAACTACTGCTTTTTAGTCTCTCGTGCTAACGTCCAAAGAGTCTGAGCTCCAGGACCATGGACTAGTTTTAAAGCTTTCATTACACCCAAGCAACGCCGGGCTATACTGTTAGAGTGTTATATTTTAATGAGAGCACGGGACTTGAATATTTCATATTGAACATAATATTTTATTTCAGCACAACACTTCGTTAGTTGCACTCGGCCTAATACAGGATGTTTACATCGTCGACCTACGATATCTGCAAAACACAACCGAGCACCCCTGTCCAAGACGCGCCGGGCTCACCGACATTTTGCTTTTATCATCTCACCCCAAACAAGACATTTTACTGCCACTCTTGCGCAGTGGGTTACATAGGGGAAAGTGACGAGAAAGAGAGTTAATTATAGGAAATGTACGAGATGAGTAATAGACGGATGAGTATACCGAGGATGAGGGTGGAGTACATGAAAAAAAACTTGTGAGAAAGGATGTGAGTTAGTGTGATAGAAGATGTCTATTGACCTTACATTTAAATTCATGGAGATTGTAGCTGTCGGGGAAGATTCTCCGTTGGATTTTGTCCAGAACCCCCAGGTGAATAGCAGGGGCACACGAGCAGATGTGCCAGCAGTATTCAATACACGTGCGGATGGTAGATTTATATATGTGGAGAATGGACTCAGACAGGAAAAACTTCCTAGCCCTGCACAGTGAACCGACTTTTTTGGCAGCAGATTTAGCAATGGATTCGTTATAGTCATTTCACTTGATGTCCGCTGCGAGTGTAAGGCCAAGGAGGCGTAGTGTTTTACTCTTAGGGAGGCTAGCCTGTTCCATGCTAATGGTGGGTAAGAGCTATCGCCTATGATGGTTAATAGATAGCAGCTTCCTTTTTGGAAGCATTAAAATTTACGAGCCATTTCTTTCCCTAGTCCACCACGGATTGGAGGTCCTTCTCAAGCTTGGCAGCAAGGCTCGCTTTGTGAACCTCAGTAGATTTTTGCTCGAGGCTGAAGTAAACGGATTCACATCTCCCTGTCAACGGGCTAATCCTGGGTCAACTCAGCACCTGCATTCCTTGTGAAATTTAATGCAAAGTCTCTCTTTCAGCATGGCTTCTGCTCCAACGAACTTAAGTCACTGGTGTCTCTGCAACAGGTGTTTACTCGTGCAACCAGATTCGCAACTGGGTCTAACCCATTCACATTTAGATTAACCAAATGCAGACGACAATTCTACTCATGCAGCCTATTTTTTTCGCACTTCCCGCCTGTGGAACTCGCTTCCATATTCTTGCTTTCCTGACGACTACAACCTCTAGGAATTTAAATGCAATGTCAATACTCATCTATTAACCACGTGACTCTAGTTCATTCACCACCCCGTATATCCTTTCCTTTCTCTCCACCTTTGCAATTGTCATCACACCTGTATTCCCATCCTTCTCTTGCTCCTTTCTAACTGGTTCGTCTTCCTCTTCACTCTCCTCTAATTAATCTTGTTACTCTTATGTAGCCCCCTGCACATCAGTGGCATTATCACTTGCTCGGGGTGATACGATTAAAAAAACTTCTATCAGTCATTCAGCATAAATGTTGCCAGCAGTAGGTTGCCATTTCGTTACGCAATACACTGGCTACCAACCAAGGCTCCAGAACCTAATCAGTCTCGTTATTCAGTCCCTTTATCGAAATCAATGTGTTAATTACCGTACATGATAACCTTCGGGGATCATGGCACTCAATCAGTCAAATGCCACCCGTGATACACGCTTCGGCGATCACGTTTCTTTCGATTCATGACTGACTAGGCAGAAAATCTTCACACAGTAAGGTGCCATTTCTTTCTACGGTAGACGAGTTGCCAACCAAAGATGCAGAAACCAATCCCTCTTGCTGTTCAACCCATAACTGGAGGGATGAGAGAAAAATTCACACCTTTCCTTTTTCCCAAGGGTATTTGTGTGCAAGAGAATGCAATGAATTCGATGTAAATTCGAATCTTTGTGTCTTAGTGCCTTCACTATTTGGGATGAGGTGAAATAAGTATATATATATATATATATATATATATATATATATATATATATATATATATTACGCTCGCACACTGATTGAGCACTCTGGAAGAGTGGGAGACTTTGTAAACAGTAGCTACTCCGGCATATACACATCGGTCATTCAATAATGAAATAAAGCACTCTAGCTATTGGGCGTATTTATACGCACTAAAAAGTCTTCCTTCTTCTACCGGACACTCGTGGTCTAGGGGTAGAATCGCCGATTGACGCCGATTCGGTCGGGTTTCAATCCTGGGTTAGGAAGCGATCGGAGTCTAACCGTACTGATGAGCTGTGATACAGCGAAACATATCTGTCTGCGGATGGCTGTCTATATATATATATGTGGGTGTGTGGGTGTATATTTATCTATTTGTGAACGAGTTATTACGTATAATTACTAGTTTACAAATGGAAAATTTTAAGAAATTCTACAATATAATTGTATTGAACTCTGTTTAATACAAATGCGCACTGGTCTAATTTTATTGCGACCAAAAGCTAAGTAATTAAACAATGTATATGTATATATATATATATATATATATATATATATATATATATATATACACTAGCAGTATGGCCCGGCGTTGCTCGGGCTAATGAAAGCTTTAAAACTAATCCATTCTCCTGGAGCTCAAACTCTTTGGACATTGGCACGAAAGACTAAAAAGCAATAGTTGTTTCCAGTTAAAGCGAAACAGTACACTGAAAGAAAAATGAATGGATGTAAGTCAAATTTTGATTTCCTGGTATCGATATCAAATTTTCTGCACTATTGTAAGAACTACAACCGTGAAACTTCTGAATATCGTTTCTTATATCTTTGTCTATGAGTGTATCAAATTTGATTAAAATCGGACCACTCCTTCTATAACCCGATGTTTTCGATTATCGATTTTCGATATTTATCGAAGGTACCTCGACACAAAATTTAGCTAAGAACACTCGCAGATGCTTATAGTACAACTGTGTAAATTTTCAAGAAAATCGGTTGAGCCATTTCGGAGTCTATAGATAACGGATACACACACACAGACACACACACAAGTTACATTTATAAATAAGTTTATATACATACATATATATATATATATATATATGTGTGTGTGTGTGTGTGTGTGTGTGTGTGTGTGTGTGTGTGTGTGATTTTATAATATAATGTAAATGCATGATTAAGTAATTTTTTCTCAAAATCAGGAAAAAAAAGGAAGTCTTACTGAACGATTGGATGAAACTCTGAAGTTTCTATTCTATATCCAGCCAAGCGACTCCTGGAAATGTACAATTACATAATTCATTTTTTTTTAAATTTCAAGAAATGATATCCCAAAAGAAAGTAAAAAAAATGGAGATCAAGGATGATGACATTAGGATTTTTGATTAAAATTTCCGTTTTACAATAACAGAGTGTCTTTAATTAATTTAAATGGAATCACATTTTCGACTTCCTTCATTTTGATCGACAAAAACAAAAAAAAAAAAAAAGAAAAAAGAAACCAACCCTCTTTCATGCTTCTCATTTAATTACCCGGCCTTGTCGTCTTTATTTCCGGACCTCGTCAACAATAAGGATATATTTTGACGTTGTGAAATCATTAATGATCACATTCGCCGAGATAATTCAAGCGAAATTAACGTGGGTTCTTTGAGTTTTCCGTGGTCTTTTAAATAACATTCTTCATCTTCTTCTACATCCGAAGTGCGTATATTACAATTCCAGTAGCGCAACGCAGAGTTCCAAGCATCGGGAAGTAGAGATTCTATGCTGATCTACATTTTTCCTTTTGTCGTCTTCATTTTACACCAAGTAAGATAGGACTGCTACTGGTGTGCAGGGTGTAACCGAGAGAGAAAAAAGAAAATAAGAAAAGATGAGAGGTGAATAAGATTTAGGGAGGTGGATGGTATTTAGAATGGTACAGGATTTGAGGAGGTCAGTCAGTTAAGTGCCATTCGTGATACACGCTTGGGCGATCATGTCTCGAAAGAGTCATGACTGACTGGGCAGAAGATTATCCCGCAGTAGGTTGCCATTGCTTTCTGCGGTAGACTGGTTGCCGACCAAGGCTATAGAACCCAATCTGTCCTGTTATTTGACACATGGCTAGATGGGGAAGATATGTACTATATTATTAAGTAGTATTTAGTGGGGGATCAGTTTATTACTTCATAACAATAGAAAATTGATCCCCCACTTTACGACCAGTAGAAGCCTCAATCATCTTTCCAACTATTATATTCCGTCAATCAGTTAAGTGCCATACGTGATAAATGCTTTTGGCGATCATGTGTTGAAAGAGACACGACTGACTGGGCAGAAGATTATCCTGCAGTAGGTTGACATTGCTTTCTGCGATAGACTGGTTGCCGACCAAGGCTACAGAACCCAAGCTGTTCTGCTATTTAACCCATAACTGGAAGGAAGAGACGGATTAATACCTTTCCCAAGGGTATTTGCGCGTAAGTGAATACAATGGATTTAGCTAGAATTCGAACTCGGCTCCCCGGTTTCTCGTTCCGACCTGATATCCACTGTACCACAACGTACATCCATTGAGGAGGTAGATGGGATTTCAAGAAAAAAGTTGGCAAATGACTGGATTTAAACCATTAGATATTGTAGATGTCAGGGAAGTAAAAATATGGCGGGAATTTCAACAGACTGAAAGTCTGAGAAAATAAATTATTAAAGAATCGGTTACATTTGACTATTTTAATGGTAAAAAATGTGAGACCTAATTGCCAATCTAGTGGCACGAGTAAATTCAGGTGATTTGGGTACCAGGGTAAGAAGCTCGTCAGAGAAGAAACCGTAAAAATATTTGTAGAAAAAAAAAAGGAAGCCACATCTCGTCAGTTAGAAAGTGATTGAAACCGATGTTCTAAGTCAGAATCAACTACTTTTTAGATCTTTGAATTTTGTCAAGCTGAATAGCAAGATCAGCCGATCAGATATGGCAATAGTATTCAATGCAAGGACAAATGGTAGATTTATAAATATGTAGAGGGATTCTGACGTCACGTCAGCGACATTGTTTTTTCAAATGGCGAAGGCCCTGAGTTAGAGTGTGGAGGGGTTTTTGTTTAACAACGGTCACAAAGTGGAAAAGGACAGAGCTAGTAGTCGCGGGGTTACAGGGTGTTGAAATGGTATATTTAGGATGGGGAGGAATAGGAGTTCATATTTTATAAAGATAGACAACTAAATGAGTTAAATTACTTTTTAAAGTTAAGATTTTGGGCTGTTTGAAGAGGTGTATTTAGGCGAGAAGGAATGGGTTTCAATATAAGATTTTAAAAATTTTTATTTGATTTTATTTGATTAAACCTTTTAGGTAGAAGTGAGTTAAATACCAATTGCAGGAAGATATCAGTTTAAAAATTATAAGAGAAAAAATATTAGAGAAAAAATATTAGAGAAAAAAATATGTGTTAACCAAGGAAAAAGGGGTTTAGTAAAAGAATCCATATTTTCTAAAGATAGGCAATTAAAGGAGCTTGGGATAGGAAGGTAGTGGGGTTAAAATACTTTTTAAGGTTAACGTTAGGGTAAAATTAAGATTAAAACCTAAACTGAATTCTTTTAATTTGTATTCTAACATCTAGTCAACGGGGATTTAAATTCTAAATTTAAGTATTCGAATAATTTGCCTTGTGGCGGCACTTACTGATATATATATATATATATATATATATATATTGTAACTAAGTTGTTGAACTCGTAGGTTTATTTACATTTTAGTTCATGCATTTACTTTTATAAAGAGTGCTCGATACAAATATATATATATATATATATATATATATATAAAGAGAGCGTTATACTGTAATGGTTGTTACAATGTTTTTAAATTCATAGTATCACTACACAAAAATTTCTCATGTTTTGAAGCCAGCCCATTATGTTTTGGCTTCATCATAATGGCCTGGCTTCGAAACATGAGAAATTTTTTGTGTAGTGATACTATGAATTTAAAAACATTGTAACAACCATTACAGTATATATATATATATATATATATATATATATATATATATATATGGCTTTAAAAAGAACAGACGTCATATTATTTATACCCTAGGAACCTTTCGGCCAACTCTTATCAAGGGTTCTCGTTGGCTTTAATTTTAAGGGAATTAAGGAAAAGGACAAGGCAAAATAAATTAAATTACTTATAATGCTGGGAGATGATGGAACTCGTTTAAAAATAAATTTATTGAAAAAAAAACACATAAAATGTAAGGGGGTGTACACATGTAATTCCACAAGGGTGTTTAAAAGTGAAAAAATGTTACATTCACAGACTCACCAGCAATTGTAAGGAGCGTAAAAACCGCCCCTTTCTGTCTGCACAGGCTCGGCTGTTGAATTTTCAAGCAAATTGCTTCCAAAATACGTAGATGATGTGTAGACAGAGCGCTGTGCAAGACGGTAAACCAGCTGTCCTCATATGCCGAGATACACACTTGATTGAAGAAGATGTCGGCCAATAGCAGAATCCAGAACAGATTGTGTTGTTCTTATAAGGTCGTAGAGAGCCACTGGAACATAAATTAGCGGGGACGTGTTGTGAAACCCGCGTCTCCAACCTCAGATCGGTACGTCCTATGTATGCTGCATCACAACAGCATTTAAATTTATAAACAATGGAACTTTTTCGAAAACAGGACAACCTATCTTTACTGAAGGAAGGAAACACAGGTCTAGTCTGAAAAACAACACGTAACTGCACCGCAAAATAACAGGACGAAACACATGCCGAAACTCTGTCGGCTATAGTTTGACATCTACCAAGCCAGGGTATTTTCAGATACAAGGGACAGCGGCTAGGTTCTTCAACCTTAGGTTCTTTATAACGTTTGATCTTGCGATCATTTACGCGTTTCACCACATTAACCGGGTACCCGCTGCCTTCGAAAATCTCCTGCAAGCGAATTAATTCGCTTTCTAAACATTCAGGAGAACAAATATTCAAGGCACGGTGAACCAAGGTTTCTATCAGACCCAGTTTACGAGACTTAGGGAGAAACGATTTCCAATTAGTATACAAACCAGTGAAAGTTGGTTTGCGAAAAACAGAAGTCACGAAAGCACCGTCCCGCCGCTGAACAAGGACATCTAAAAATGGGAGACATCCATCCCTTTCAATCTCCATGGGAAACTGAAGGGAAGGATGTAAAGAATTTAAGTGAACTAAAAATGTTCAGCATCAATGGCGCTGTCAAATAAAGAGAAGGTATCATCAACATATCGTTGATATATCAAAGGTTCAGCTACCCTCTCAAATAACAGACGCTCATGAAATCCCACGAAAATATTCGCAAGGACAGACCCAAAGGACTACCCACAGCAACACCGTCCGTCTGCGCAAACATTGTCCCGTCAAAGCTAAATTCGACCCCCTCAGTTGCCAATCGCATACATTCCAGGAATAACTCCTCGGGAATTGCTGCGACACCTAAACTCCCTCTATATAACATGTCCACAGAAATGTTAATAGTATCATTTAATGGAACATTTGAGTACAAACTGACAATGTCAAAGGAGACCATAAATTTATCCCTAGATGAAAAATCTAAGTTTCTAATGAAACTAGAAAATCTGAAGGAGTTGATGACATTGTACGCAGACAGAGCAAGAGACACAAGTTGGAGAATCTCAGCCAACCACTTAGCCAACTCATGTTGTGTGGAGCCCACCATAGACAAAATAGGTCTGAGTGGGACTCCGTCTTTATGAACTTTTGGAAGGCCATACATTCTATGGCGTTGCGAGCCCACGGGTCTGATCCTACTATAGATGTCCTTAGAAATTAATTTGTCCTTATACTTGGACAACAGCCAAGTTGAAGTTTGGCTTCTATTTTGCCGGTGTTATCGTGAGTATCGGCTGGACCGATAACTGTAAATTTAGATGGATCATCCAATATATTATGCATCTTTGCAATATAATCCGATCTATTCAAAATCACGACACCGGCACCCTTGTCTGGCTTGGTGATATAAATATATATATATATATATTTTTTTATTTTTATAAGCGTTTCACCCCGAGCAAGGCATGTCACTGCCACTACTGTGCAGGGGGCTACGTAGAGTGGAGAAAGGCTGGTTAAATATAGGAAATAACAGAGGGTGGGTGATAGGCGGGTGAGGATACCGAGAATGAGGGTTGGGTAGATGAGAGTGTTGTGAGAATAGTTGGGAGTTAGTGTGATAGGAGGTGTCTATTGACCCTACATTTAAACACCTGGAGATTGTAACTGTCGGGAAAGCAGACTTGTGGAAGGGAGTTCCACAGGCGGGAAGCGCGAGAAAAGAAGCTGTTGGAGTAGAATTTACGGTTACATCTTATTTGTTTAACTGTAAAATGGTGGGACCTAGTTGCTATGTACACATTATCATCTACTACAAACTGTACATTTTGTTTCGACATTGAAAGGTCAATGTCTCATCAGGTAGTGTAAAGGAAGATTGAAATTCTTTTCCTTCTTAAGATATAAGGAAAGCATGCTTCAGGATTGAACAGAGGTCAGTTATCAAGTTCCTGATTGCTGTATGGTGCAAACCAGTTGAAATTCATAGGAAAATGGCAACTTTGTATGGTGTCACATGTTTTAGCCAGAAAAAAAATGTCTGCAAGTGGGCTAAATTGTTTAAATAAGTTTGAAAGTGACGATGAAATCAAAATGGTTGTGAGCGATTGAATGAGACATCAGTCCAAAGATTTTTACGCTAAGGGAATACGGAAGCTTGTGCGTAGATGGGAAAAGGATGTGACATTGCTGGGAGAGTACGTTTAAAAAAAGTAAGCTCTTATCTAGATTTGAGGTCCTTATACGGAAAAATTCACCTTATTTATTGAATGACCCTCGTAGAAGTCCTTATACCGAACATTCACCTTATTTATTGAATGACCCTCGTAGAAGTCCTTATACCGAAACATTCACCTTATTTATTGAATGACCCTCGTAGAAGTCCTTATAGCGAAAAATTCACCTTATTTATTGAGTGACCCTCGTAGACGTCCTCATACCGAAAAATTCACCTTATTTATTGAATGACCCTCGTAGAAGTCCTTATACCGAAAAATTCACCTTATTTATTGAGTGACCCTCGTAGACGTCCTCATACCGAAAAATTCACCTTATTTATTGAATGACCCTCGTAGAAGTCCTTATACCGAAAAAGTCACCTTATTTATTGAGTGACCCTCGTAGAAGTCCTTATACCGAAAATTTACCTTATTTATTGAATGACCCTCGTAGAAGTCCTTATACCGAAACATTCACCTTATTTATTGAATGACCCTCGTAGAAGTCCTCATACCGAAACATTCACCTTATTTATTGAATGACCCTCGTAGACGTCCTTATACCGAAACATTCACATTATTTATTGAATGACCCTCGTAGAAGTCCTTATACCGAAACATTCACCTTATTTATTGAATGACCCTCGTAGACGTCCTTATACCGAAACATTCACATTATTTATTGAATGACCCTCGTAGAAGTCCTTATACCGAAACATTCACCTTATTTATTGAATGACCCTCGTAGAAGTCCTTATACCGAAACATTCACCTTATTTATTGAATGACCCTCGTAGACGTCCTTATACCGAAACATTCACCTTATTTATTGAATGACCCTCGTAGAAGTCCTCATACCGAAACATTCACCTTATTTATTGAATGACCCTCGTAGACGTCCTTATACCGAAACATTCACATTATTTATTGAATGACCCTCGTAGACGTCCTTATACCGAAACATTCACCTTATTTATTGAATGACCCTCGTAGAAGTCCTTATACCGAAAAAGTCACCTTATTTATTGAATGACCCTCGTAGAAGTCCTTATACCGAACATTCACCTTATTTATTGAATGACCCTCGTAGAAGTCCATATACCGAAAAATTCACCTTATTTATTGAATGACCCTCGTAGAAGTCCTTATACCGAAACATTCACCTTATTTATTGAATGACCCTCGTAGAAGTCCTTATACCGAAAAATTCACCTTGTTTATTGAATGACCCTCGTAGAAGTCATTATACCGAAAAATTCACCTTATTTATTGAATGACCCTCGTATATATCGGGCTTTTGGCAAGACTAGAATCAGTCTAAAGAAGCTTTAAAAGAACTCTGAATACAAACTGTGATCTTCTGAATATATGGATTCAGGGCAGATCTATTAATGTGAAAAATGGATCATACTACGACATTCTGCACTTATCGTACTTTTTTGTCTGTTACAACAATAATCATGAATGGCGTCTCTTTTCAACTTAAAAAATCAATTCACCCTGACTGAAGAATAGAAAAGATGTAAAATTTAAAAAAATTAAATTAAATTTAGAAAGTTTATTTTTATTCAGCGATATCAGTGAAGTTATATTTATTGATTGGCATCGAATGTTTGCTGATTGAATGACTCAATATTTTCAGGTTTTAACAGAATTGTAAACAGTTGATTGAATATCTTTTAAGTTCGATTTTAATTAGAGAACAAGGAATAATTAAAATGGACACTGGTACTAGATTCGGAAATTTCGGCCGGTATCCTGATCTTTAGAACTGCGACTGATTTGCTAGGAAAAAAAAAGTTAGGTTATTAATTTCAAGGTACTTTTTCCCAAAACTGGAAGAGGTCAGGAGGAAAATCTTATTAAAGTCATGTCCGCCGTTTAGCTTATTCAAATGTGCCTAAATTAATGTTTGTTGGCATTTATTTTTTTATTTTTTTTACTTCAGGATAGACTTGTAAAATAACTAAAACTCTTAAGCTTACTTTGAATTTTATTAAGGAACATTAATCTTGAAATTTGAAAACAGAAAAATAATGAATAAATGTCCTGAAATAAGAATTAATTTTTAAGACATTATATTGTATATTAAGCTTATAGAATAACTAAATGTCTCTGGCGCACTTTAAATATTAACGAAAAATTAGTCCTAAAAATTTAAAATTATGAAAATGATGAAGAAGTCTCCGAAAGAAAAGTGTTTATTTTCAAGACATTACTTTGTATCTTTAGTTTGTGGAATTACTTGAAGCTTGATTTTGTTTAACGGCGTATCAACATCTCTGTGGGTTATTCAATGCTAAGGTTTTAAGGTATTTTTTAATGTTAAGTTATAGTGAGAAGATTGATTTAGTCGGATTTTTATGATTTTTTTTAGAAACTGAAGATGTATTCTAGTTTTGTATTCAAAAATATATTATGGCAATAGTTTTCCCCTTCAAAACTGTATTATGGGAATCATTTTTTTCCTTCAAAAAACGTATTATGGCAATAACTTTTTTCCTTTAAAACTGTATTATGGTAATATTTTTTTCATTCAAAAATGTATTGTGGCAATTTTTTTCTCAAAAACTATATTCTTTGGTAATATTTTCCTTCAAAAATGTGTATTTTTCTATAAAATTTCTATTTTAATACATTCACACTGTTTTGACCCCAATTTGGGGGGTTACATAATTTCCCATAGCTGGGAACCTAACAGGTGCTACAACAGCAATGAAGAGGTGGTTCCATTCTTCTCACAACCTCCCAATCAGAGACTTGCTTCCGGGTGCAGTTTACGGTCATACCCAGAACAGTTTAGAACAACTAAAACTCTAGGGCGCACTTAAAATTTTAATAAGGAAAAAATAGTCCTGAAATTTGAAATTATAAAAATGATGATGCAGTCTCCTAAAAAAAGTATTTATTTTCAAGACATTACTTTGCATATTAAGCTTGTAGAATGACTAAAACTCTGGGACGCACTTTAAAGTTTAATAAAGAAAAAATGTTCTTGAAATTTGAAGAGAATTAAGTAGTCTCTTGAATTAAAATGTTGGTTGGTTGTTTTGTTTTTATGGCAAATCAACCTCGGCGAGTCATTTATTGCCAACTAAATTTTATTTATTTATTTCTGGTATTACCTTTTTTTTTCAACATTTTATATAAGTTTTGTGTCTAGTAATACATTTTCTTTTCGAGTATCAATTCATTGGGATTTGTTTTTAAGAGCAGGGTCCCCCAAGTCCTACTCTTGTTATTTAACCCATAAGTGGAGGAAAGAGATGGATTAATACCTTTCCCAAGGGTGCCAGTGCTTAAGTGAATGCAGGGTATTTAACTGGAATTCGAACTCGGCTCACTGATTTCTCTTTCCGAGCCGATATCCACTGCACCACAATACACATCCGTCACTAAACGCTTACAGCACCTGGTATTCCCAAGCGATCACCCATCTAAGTACTGACCAGGCTCAACGTTGCTTAACTTCGGTGATCAAGCGAGAACCGGCCTATTCAACGTGATAGGCCGTAAGCCTCCGAAATTAAGTATTTATTTTCGAGACATTATGCTGTATATTTAATTATGCTTGTATGAAACTTGTGTTTGATATGCTTTGGCAAATTTTTCCACGTTAGGCCTTTTATATTATATATATATAATTTCATTTCTTCATTAACGCATTTAATATTTGATCTCTTTTTTCATTTAACGTTATTAAGTGCAGAAAATCTCAATTCCCAAAGGCATAATGCGGAAAATTCCAATAGAACATTCAATGCTTTACTCGATATTGAATTATGTTCTTCTTGAATGGAAGTTAAAAATTTGATCAATAAATATTTATCATTAGTAATTCGTAAGCCACGATCAACTGATACAGAAATCAGATCCTTTTCTGTTCACGAATTTATCAACCAGCGTAAAATATCAATTGACAAAGACTTGACTTAGATATGAAAGCTATGTTGTTTGGTGTTTTTATCTTTTCAAATATGAAGATTTTTAAATATAAAGATTGATAGATTTGCTATATTTCACTGTTTATAAAACCTTTGCATGTTATTTAAAGCCGGAAAAAAATTTATGCAGTAAGAATCTTTTTCAGATAGTAATGATTTAATGATAGATATATATAAATATATGATATATAATAATACAAATCCTATGAGTGTGCGTTTTGTTTAACGGCATATCAACACCTCTGTGGGTTATTTAATGCGAAAAAGGTGGGGTTTTAAGGTATTTGTCTTTTAATGTTCAGTTATAGTGAGAAGGTTGATTTAGTCAGATTTTGAGTTTGAGTTTTGTTTAACGGCATATCAACACCTCTGTGGGTTATTTAATGTCAAAAAGTTAGAGCTTTAAGGTTGTTGTTTTTTGTTTTAATGTTCATTTATACTGAGAAGGTTGATTTAGTCAGATTTTGATGAATGTATTTATTTTTTTATTTTAGAAAAAACTGAAAATGTCTTCAATTTTTGTATTCAAAAATGTTTTAATAGGAATTTTTTTCCTTCGAAAATTTACTATGTTAATAATTTTTCTTCAAAAAATTGTTGGTATTATTTTTACCTCAAAAATGTATATTTTCTATAAAAGTGTATTTTTATACTTTCATAGTGTTTTGACTCCAGTTTTGGGGTTAACTATTTGCCCATAAGGATGTGCGTTGTGGTGCAGTGGATATCGGCTTGGAACGAGGAATCGGAGAGCCGAGTTCGAATTCTAGTTAAATTCTTTGCATTCACTTAAGCTCAAATACTTATGGGAAAGGTATTAATCCGTTTCTTCCCTCCAGTTATGGGTTAAGTAATAGAACTTATTGGGTTTTATAGCCTTAACTGGCAACCAATCTACCGCAGAAAGCAATGGCAACCTACTGCGGGATAATCTTCTGCCCAGTCAGTCATGTCTCTAAAGAGACATGATCGCCAAAAGCATGTATCAAGTATGGCACTTAACTGACTGACTGAATAGTTGCAAACATGGTTAAGGCTTGTATTGGGCATAAAGTGGGGGATCGGTTTTATATTGTTATGAAGTAATAAACTGATCCCCCAGTAATTACTACTTAATAATATAATTCATCTCTTCCCCATCTAGCTATGAGTCAAATAACAGGACAGATTGGGTTCCATAGCCTGTGCTGGCAACCAAGCAGAAAGCAATGGCAACCTACTGCGGGCAATCTTCTGCCCAGTCAGTCATGTCTCATTCGAGACATGATCGACCAAACCATTATCATGATGGGTAACAATACATTTCCTGTTCGCCAGTTCATGACGTTTACTCTTGACGTGCTGACATTATTGTGAGCAGTACGTTTTAGAATCAATTGACTCTTGGCAGAAGTATATAATTAATTTTCAGTCCCGCCAGATATTCTTTCTTAGAACAAAGATCTACTTTTGGAGTAGCTAAAAGTGGCTCATGTCGCTTGTTCCAGGATCATTTTCGCTAGACATTGTTGTAAAGGATTCATTTCACATCACCCGTCACAGTTTGATTAAAAAGGGTGCCTATTCATTGCGTATAGATAAAGACATGTGTGTGTATGTGTGTATTTCTTTCTTTCTTTCTTTCTTTCTTTCTTTCGTTCGTTTTTGGATCTGATGAAACCTAGAAAGGCGAAACGCGTAATAAAATCTCGTAATAATGAGAGGTTTTCAATTTGTCATATTTCTTCAAAATTTTGTCAGGATTCTATAATCTATTTTGCACACACACACACACACACACACACACACACACACACACACACACACATATATATATATATATATATATATATATATACTGTAAAATAATTGTCGAGGAACAGTTAAAATAAAATGTCCCCCAGTTTATTTCAACTCCCTTGCGATAATTATTTACTCGTGATTTCTCCTCCCCTGGTTATGAATATATATATTTATATGTATATTTATTTTCGCATTCCCACCCCGTTTTTATTTCTTTATTTTTATTTTTTATTTTTTATTTTTTATTTTTTTTGCTCTTCATTTTCGTTGCTTTACTTTCGTTTGATTTATAATTCCAACGATTTTCTCCTGATGAGATGTTGGACAAAAGAGCTCTTGAGGCTGTTAATAAATTCCTTGTTTTTAATGTGGTATAGAGATTTTTAACCACAAAACATTTATATATATATATATATATATATATATAGAGAGAGAGAGAGAGAGATAAAATCTTACAAATTTTATGTATTGAAAGGAAAAAAGGGTAAAATCACATGAGTAGTTATGTAGAGGACCTAACCGTGCCAACTTATCTGTCATTTTTGACGAAACTCGCATAAAATAGGGAAGGCTGCTTAAAAGCACAATCTATCTATCTATCTATCTATCTATCTATCTATCTATCTATCTATCTATCTATCTATCTATCTATCTATCGATTCTATATCTATATCTATCTATCTATCTATCTATCTATCTATCTATCTATCTATCTATCTATCTATCCCTCTCCGATTCTATATCTATCTATCTATCTATCTATCTATCTATCTATCTATCTATCTATCTATCTATCTATCTCGATTCTATCTATCTATCTATCTATCTATCTATCTATCTATCTATCTATCTATCTATCTATCACTTTCTGTCCCTCTCTGATTATCTATCTATCGATCTATCTATCTATCTATCCCTCTGCGATTCTATATCTATCTATCTATCTATCTATCTATCTATCTATCTATCTATCTATCTATCACTTTCTGTCCCTCACTGATTATCTATCTATCGATCTATCTATCTATCTATCCCTCTGAGATTCTATATCTATCTATCTATCTATCTATCTATCTATCTATCTATCTATCCCTCTCCGATTCTATATCTATCTATCTATCTATCTATCTATCTATCTATCTATCTATCTATCTATCATTTTCTGTCCCTCTCTGATTATCTATCTATCTATCTATCTATCTATCTATCTATCTATCTATCTATCTATGTGTAGTAGAATATGCGCATAGAAATGAAAAATTATCTTCAAAAATCGATCTACAAATTTAAATAATATTTACTTTTTCTGTGTTAAGTTTCTTATAAATTAAAAGAAATGTATTAGGGTTTTTTGCGAACAACTTCACAAAACGTTGTGTATCTTTAATTTTACAGTATAACCCAATGAATTTTGCAACTATAATATAAATAGAGAATGTGTCTATATGAAACAGATATAGGTAAGACGGATTTTCGTTGTCTGGCCTGTTCGTATCAGTTTCTCCAAGCCCTCTACCTACATTGCATGATATATTTAATCACCACCGACTAAAATAATTTAATAAGAAATATCTATAAACGAATATCCATATATAAAACATATCTGCTTTTTAATAAGATAGAGAATTCTCTACTGGCAGCAAACGGCCTGCATACGGACAGGTAACGACCTCAGTAGATACACAAAGATAGAAAAAGGCGTAAGACAAGGATGTGTCTTTTCACCGGATTTGTACAACCTATACAGCGAGAATATTTTGAGGACCCTAGATGACACACCAGGATTTATTATTGGAGGCCACAACCTGAACAACATAAGATACGCGGACGATACAGTACTGATTGCGGACACGGAAAGGAAACTGCAAGATCTCATACAGAAAGTAGCAGTGGAGAGTGACAAGAAGGGACTACAAATAAACTTTAAGAAAACTGAGTGCATGGTCATCAGCAAAAGATACAACCCAATATGTCAAATACAGGTGGGGGATAACAGAAACAAACAAGTCCAAGAATTTAAGTACCTAGGAAGTGTTCTAACAGGAGATGGAAAGTGCGACACGGAGATCCGAAGGCGAATTGGCATGGCAAAGGACGCGTTCCAGAAGATGAGCAAGATACTAACACACAGGAAGATCTCAATAGAAACGAAGAAAAGAGTGCTAGACTGCTACGTGATGTCAGTTCTTCAGTACGGCTGTGAATGCTGGACAATATCATCGAAAATGAGGAAAAAACTGGAAGCGGCCGAAATGTGGTTCTACAGAAGGATGCTACGGATATCGTGGACTGAGCATACAAGCAACGACGAAGTGTTAGAAAGAATAGCAACAAAAGGAAACTGATGCTGAGCATCAGGAAGAGACAACTGAAGTTCCTGGGTCATGCAATGAGAAAGGAGAGCCTGGAGAACCTGATACTGACTGGTCAGATAGAAGAAAGGAGAGACCGAGGAAGGCAGCGGATAATATATCTGCAGGGTTTGATCAGGTGGATGACGGAACGGGGGTTGCCAGGAGCAACAGGAGCAAACATACTAAGAGCCACAAGGGATAGAGAGACGTGGAGATCCATGATCGCCTACGTCCTGAAGGGACAGGGCACATAGAAGAAGAAGAAGAAGAGAATATTTTCATAATTTGATTTTAGTATCCCCGACCTGTATTTGGCATTATACATTTAGAGTTATGAACTTGCTTAATGTAGATATCTTTGCTTCATAACTGCCATTTTGATTTTTTTTTTTTTGCTTGCTGACGACCATACTTTACATTTTCTTGCATTTGATAAGTCACCCTTTTTCTCTTAATTTCTTCTAGTCTGTAATTTCCATTCAAAGCCAATAATTAACACTGTCATCTACAGATCTTAACTCGTTAAAATTACGTCCACCAATAATAAATCCTGCCAGGGTCTCCAGTTCCCTTAGGATAATATTGTTACAGAGGTTTGAATAAATCTGGGGAGAAAACACATCCTTGTCTCACGTTCCTTTCTATTTTGGTGTAGAGACTTAATTCAGTTTCCATCCATATTCTTAACAAATTAAAATCTATTCGTGAAATCAGTATATGAATTGTTAAAACTATTAACTTTATTCCAATTATATATTAATAAATTTAATGTATTGAAGATTTCATTGCATTTGTGTATCGTTAAGTCAGTTGAGAGCCATACGTGAAACACGCTTGGGCGATCATATCTCAAAGAAGACATGACTGACTGGGCAGGAGAATATCCCGCAGTAGGTTGCCATTGCTTTCTGCGGTAGACTGGTTGCCGACCAAGGCTATAGAACCCAATCTGTCCTGTTATTTGATTCATAGCTAGATGGGGAAGAGATGTATTATATTATTAAGTAGTAATTAGTGGGGGATCAGTATATTACTTCAAAACAATATAAAACCGATCCCCCACTTTATGCCCAGTAGAAGCCTTAATCATGTTTCCAACTATTATATTCAGTCAGTCAGTTAAGTGCCATACGTGAAACACGCTTGGCCGATCATGTCTCGAAAGTGACATGACTGACTGGGCAGAAGATTATCCCGCAGTAGGTTGCTATTACTTTCAGCGGTAGAACCCAATCTGTCCTGTTATTTACGCCATAACTGGGGGAAAGAGACGGATTAATACTTTTCCCAAGTGTATAAATGAATGCAAGGAATTCAACTGGAATTTGAACTCGGCTCTCCAATTTCTCGCTACGAAGCGATATCCACTGCCCCACGACGCACAACGGATGTGCGTTGTGGTGCAGTGGATACCGACTCGGAATGAAAAATATGTTGAAGCTATAGTGGACCACTGGTATGGCAAGGCTATTACTTGCCATAATTCTGTTCTGCGAATTCAATCCAGTTTTTAATATCAGTCGTAGCCATCTATAGTACAATTTACGTACTATTTCTTTCATTTTTCTTATGATGAATTCATTCACTCGCATTTACACCTAGGTACTTATAAGATTCTTCTTGCTCTAAGTCTTATTTTTACAGCAGGTTCTAAGCTAATTGAGGATGTTTCTTGTAAAACTGTAGCTTTAGCACATTTATTCAAATTGAATTTCATTCCAATGTCTTCACTTAAGCATTTTACAGTTTGCAGAAGACCTTCCAGCTCATTATCAATCTTAGCATACAACTTTAAGTCATCCATGTAAAATAGATGGTATATTTTCTTTTGGGCTATTTTATAACCACTGTCTGTCTTATTAAGTTGACTGGTTAGTTCTATGAATGATATGTAAAATAGTAAGGGAGACAAAGAGTCACCTTCAAATATAACTCTTTTGATGTTTATTTCACCAGACTTATATGTTCCATTTATATGATTGAGGTAAAGGGTTGTTTTCCATATCGACATACATTGTTTGATGAAATTGATGATGACGGGTAATACTTTGTACATATTTAAAATCTTTAAGATCCAGGAATGTGGTACACTATCGAATGCCTTATGATAAACTATCCAGGCAGTACTAAGACTTTTCTTTGCATTGAAGCAGTTTTCCAAGATCATCCGATTAATAAGTAATTAGTCTTTACATCCATAACAGCCACGTTTGCACCCTTTTTGTTCAAACGGTACTATGTCATTTCTTTCTAAGTAGAAACATGTCCGTTTTGTTAATAGCTTGTATGTTGTCGGAATGCATGTAATTGGTCTGTAGTTTTTTTGGTTATTTGTATCACTATTCTTGGGTAGAAAAAATGTAATTCTTTAGGTCATCCATGTAGGAAATTTCGTTGGATCGTTGACCATATCTTGAAGTTTTTGGCTAGTTTTTTATGTGCTGAATTTAAATAATATAGCCAAAAGTTAAGAATTTTATCTATTCCTGGAAATTTCCAGTTCTGTGCTTTTTTCAATTCACATTTAACCTCCTCCTCTGTGATTCTAGCCAATGTCTCTTTTGGTTTATTTTTTAATTCGTTCTATCTCTTGCGCAATCTAGTCTGCTTCTTTGTTATGTTCTTTAAGGTAAGCCCATATTTTCCCAGAACTGTATAACCTCTTTCATTTTTCGGGGTGGGGGGACTGTCACTTCAATTATTTTTTTCCAAATTTTTCTGTAACATTAATTTGCATCGGTTTGAAAGATCTTGTTTTGTCTGTAAAATATTGATTTTTTCTTATAGCGTCTTATTCTTTGAGCCTTCAGTTGTATGGTTTGCTTTATATTTTCCTTAGTTGATATGACTTCATTTTTATTTATTTTGTATTTTCTTTCGACTCTTCTGCCTTTTCTAGTTCTTACATTTATTCCTTTTGTCAATTCATCGAGTACTGATAATTCACATTTCCAAAGTGGATTTTCATGTCTGCGAGACTGCCTTGTTTTAATTTGATCATCAATTTTTTGTTGCTACTATTGCTGACGCTTCATGGTCTTCTTCACCCAAAATTCATTTGAGAGCTACATTGTACACCTTAACAGTTTTGAGGTTATACTTTGTTGGTTGTAATTTTGCGAGTTGTTCCCGTTCCTCCATTGCAATATCTGACTCATATGGGTCTTGATTTTTTTCTTGGCTTCTTGTATCCTGTTCTTGTTTTCGGTAAAATAAATCTGTTCAATGTGTTTTGAATTCCTTTTATTGTCGTCTTGTAACTGAGTCAGACCACATCTTTCCAACACTTCTAAACTTACAGCATTATCTTCACAGAGATTTGTGTGTATCTCAGTTTCTTCATTATGACCTGTGACTTGTGTAATGTTAATACTTGTTTGGTCCGATTACGGTTCCCTTTAATGTTTTGTTGATTTGTCTGTTATTTTTTTTTTAATCATTTCACCCCGAGCAAGGCGGAAACGCCACTGATGTGCAGGGGGCTACATAAATGTAAAAAGATTAATTAGAAAGGAGTGAGGAGTACAAACTAGTTAGAAAGGAACAATAGAAAGCTGAGAAAGCAGGTTCGATGACAGATACAGAGATGGAGAGAAAGGGAAGGTTATACGGGGGTGGGGAGAGAGCTGGAGTCCAGTGGTTAGTAGATGAGTATTGACTTTGCATTTAAATTTCTGGAGGTTGTAGCCGTAGGAAAGCAAGAATACGGGAGCGAGTTCCAGAGGCGGGAAGTGCGAGAGAAGAAGCTGCAGGAGTAGAATTGTCGTCTTCATTTGGCTAACCTGACTGTGAATGGGTGGGACCCAGTTGCCAGTCTGGTTGCACGAGTAAACACCTGTTGAGGAGGCATCAGTGACTTAAGTTCGTCTGAGCAGAAGCCATGAAAGTATTTATAGAACAGACAAAGGGAGGCCACATCTCGACGATGGAGAAGTGGCTGCAGTCGAGCCGCCAGATCAGCACCTATCACATTACAGATCTCATTAATTTCAGCCTCTGTCAATTGGTTATTTCGTATGATGTACCTTCGTACATTGGCTAATTTATTTTCGTTAATATACTTTCTATTTGTTTGTCCAACCTTTTCTCGCCAAATGTCATATGTTTGGCGAGTGATGGTTTTTTTAGGTTTGAGTAACGCTTCATGAAATGCAATCATAACTACTTTGTACTCTTCACGAGACCATTTTATTTTTTCTTTCTTTAAATATACAGTTATAGATCAAGCTGGAGAATTTTACGATTATCCTAGTTTTGAGGACCTGAAGGTTCATTCTTAGTGTAGGAGTTTGTTCTTATGGCAGATTTTTCGACCTCACGTAGGTTCCCTCATGAAAGGCGGGCTCCCTGTTTATCCACTGGAAGAGCAATACTGGACTTTTTATTTCTGTTTGTAATTCTCATAATTTTATACGAAGGACGCACAGATCTAAATGTCCACCTAAAGTTGCCCGGCATGTTGGGTAACGGTCTTTTATAAACAGGGTTCCGAAGCCTATAGGCGGATCGTTTCTGACCCCATAACGCAGTCGCCATTTACTCCTCGGCACGATTAACATCTTGAGTTGCGGGTGATTGTTCGGAGTTTTCCTTCTTCTAAATGGGTTGCCAAGCAACAGTTGACAGAGACGTGATTGGAATTCAAAGAGAAAAGCACTGGTTGAAAAAAAAATAGAAAACAAAAACAACTTGAACGTAACAGCCGCTCAACTAAACAAAACATCACTACACTAGAGTATTTTGTTTAAAAAAATGTTGCTACCATCACTGGTCCTTGTAACAAAAATAATCATTAAGAAAAAAAAATAATGGAAAAGAAAAAGTTGACATATGTTTAAGTTTATTACTGCTGTGAAATTTAACAAATAATAATAATTTTTGTACGTCCACTGTATATTCAGTTATTTTTTCATTAAAGTCGTCGAAAATAGGCTTATCAAAAAATAAATAAATAAATAAAATGAATAAATAAATAAATAAAAATAAATAAAATAAATAAATAAATACATATTCTTTCTCAGAAAGAATATCGTAGAAATTGTATCAAAGTGGTTTTCATGGTATTTTTTCCTGTTGTTTAGTTTTATTTTTTGTTTTTAAGAAAAATTATCATAGTTCGAAATATCGACAACTAAGGAAAATATGAATAATAAGAAAGCTTCTTGATGAAACTATTAGGATAATTTAAAGAAGAAACAGATAAATTGAATAATATATAACGAACAATTCATGTTTACGTTAAAATAGTAAAAAGAAATTTCATTAGAAAAAAGGTTCCGTTTTCAAGAGCTTCAGAAAAACACATCATTCTCGTTGTAATTCTAATCACGTTCATTTTCTTCTTCATCTTCATATTATTATTATTATTATTATTATTATTATTATTATTATTATTATTACTATTATTATTATTATTATTATTATTATCATCCAATCGCGTTATTGTTATTATTATTATAACTATTTTAATTATTATTGTTATTATTGTTATTATTATTATTTTTATCATTATTATAATTATTTACTTCTTCTTATTATTTTATTATTATTATTATTAATTTTTTTATTATTATTTTAACTTTATGTTAATATTATTTTATTATTATTTTGTTATTATTATTATTTTATTATTATTATTATTTATTTGATAATTTTAAATTTATTATTATTTGATTATTATAATTATTTTATTATTATTATTATTTACTGCTTATCATTTTATAATAATAATAATTATTATTTTATTATTATTTTATTATCTTTCTATTATTATTATTGCTTTATTATTATTATTGCATTATTATTTTATTATTATTATTATTTATTTATATTATTGTCTTGTTATTAACATCATTTTATTATTATTATTATCATTTAATATTATTACTATTATTTTCTTTTTATATTTTTATTTTGTTATTATCATTTATTATTATTATTTTTATATTATTTTTATCATGATTTTTATTTTATTATTATTTTATTATTATTTTGATATTATTATTGTTTTTACTATCATTATTTTATATTATTATTTTATTGTTATTTTTATTATTTCATTATTATTATTATTTTATCATAATCATTATTTTCTCATTATTATTAATATTTTATTATTACTTTCATTTTTATCACTATTTTTATTATTTTTATATTATTATTATTAATAGTTAATATATTATTATTATTTTTTATTATTATTCTTTTAATTATTATCATTATTTTCTTTTTATTATTAAAATTTTATTATTATTATCATTTTTGTTATTATTTTTTATCATTTTTATATTATTATTATTTTATTATTATTGTTCTTTTAATTATTATTCTTTTAATTATTATTATTATTTTATTATTGTTGTTCTTTTAATTATTATTCTTTTAATTATTATTATTATTTTATTATTGTTGTTCTTGTAATTATTATTCTTTTAATTATTATTATTATTATTTTATTATTGTTGTTCTTTTAATTATTATTCTTTTAATTATTATTATTATTTTATTATTATTGTTCTTTTAATTATTATTATTATTATTATATTATTGTTGTTCTTTTAATTATTATTCTTTTAATTATTATTATTATTTTATTATTGTTGTTCTTTTAATTATTTTTATTATTATTTTATTATTGTTGTTCTTTTAATTATTATTCTTTTAATTATTATTATTATTTTATTATTGTTGTTCTTTTAATTATTATTATTATTATTATATTATTGTTGTTCTTTTAATTATTATTCTTTTAATTATTATTATTATTTTATTATTGTTGTTCTTTTAATTATTTTTATTATTATTTTATTATTGTTGTTCTTTTAATTATTATTCTTTTAATTATTATTATTATTTTATTATTGTTGTTCTTTTAATTATTATTATTATTATTTTATTATTGTTGTTCTTTTAATTATTATTCTTTTAATTATTATTATTATTTTATTATTGTTGTTCTTTTAATTATTTTTATTATTATTTTATTATTGTTGTTCTTTTAATTATTATTCTTTTAATTATTATTATTATTTTATTATTGTTGTTCTTTTAATTATTATTATTATTATTATATTATTGTTGTTCTTTTAATTATTATTCTTTTAATTATTATTATTATTTTATTATTGTTGTTCTTTTAATTATTATTATTATTATTTTATTATTGTTGTTCTTTTAATTATTATTCTTTTAATTATTATTATTATTTTATTATTGTTGTTCTTTTAATTATTATTCTTTTAATTATTATTATTATTTTATTATTGTTGTTCTTTTAATTATTATTATTATTATTTTATTATTGTTGTTCTTTTAATTATTATTCTTTTAATTATTATTATTATTTTATTATTGTTGTTCTTTTAATTATTATTCTTTTAATTATTATTATTATTTTAATTTTATTATTATTGTTTTCATCAATATTATGATTATTATTATTATTAATTATTATTACTAATATTATTATAGCAGTGAAGAGCGTGATTCAAGAAAAGATAAAGGAAAGAAAAGCTGTGTTTGAGAATGTTAAAGAATACTTCAACACAATCTCTGTCTACTTCAACTTATATTTAAACAATCTTTTAACTCTATAATACATAAACCTGCAGGAGATTATATATCGTTGTGTAAAGGTTTCTCGTATTGTAATGAAAAATAGATTGTATTGGTAATGAACGCGAATAAAATGCTAACGTTAAGATAAGCAACTGAAACATGCTTAATATGTTGAGGATCCTGTGCTTCTTAAAATTTATCGTTAGTTGGTTAGTTACAAAGAATAATTTATCAAACTGCTTAGTATAAATTTTATAAAATTTTCCTGTCATTGTGTTCATTACCGCAGGCCACAGGAAGCATATAATTGATTTACATAATTATCTTTATCCGCTTATTATTTATTTATTTATTTATTTATTCAAACCCAATTATACCAGAATCTTTTAACCACTCAAGAGAAACTTTCTTACTTCCCATCAGTATAGATCACGGTACTCTCCCAGAAAGTTGTCAGTAGATTTGCGCCTCCTTGGTCTCACACTCTCAACCGACGTCAAGTGGCACGACTACATCTATTCAATAACCACATATATTGTTAGGAAGATTGTGTCACTCTGTCATGCTAGGAAACTTTGCTCGTCATAATCCATCTTGCATATATACAAATCTACCAATCGTCTGTGCATTGGATACTGTTGCCATATCTGCTCCTGTACTCCTGATATTCATCTCGGGGTGCTTGACAAAGTCCAAGAGAGGATCCAAAACGTAAGAGATATCGATTTGGCAGATCGACTCAGGTCATTTTTTCACGACGTGATGTCATTCTACATGACAGAGATATTTTTTCTGTCATTTCTACAAATATTTTCACTGCTTCTGCTGTTACCTAACTGTTGTGGAGTAGTTTTTTTGCACTGAAGGTTATAATCGTGCTATGTCGGTTGCGAATCGACTTAAAGCAACCAAAATGTAATCTTGGTAATCTTGGTAATCTTCCACTGTAAGCTGACTCCTTAGTACTCGGCTAACTGCCGACTAATATCAACTGCATAGTATTTCTACTGAACTCCAGTAGAACTCTAAAGAACTCTCTAGAACTTTTAAGAATTCCTATGAACTTCTCAAGAACTTCTTCCGTTAACTCTTATTAATATAGGAGGGAGAGTCCATTATCTGAAGAATAGGTGTGTTTCCCCATATAACTAACTGATACTCCTTATACCTGAACTTACTCGAGCTACTAGATTGGCAACTAGGTCCCACTTTTTCATAGTCAAATCAGTCAAATGTAACAGTCACTTCTACTTTACCAGTTTCTTTTTTGGTACTTCCTATCTGTGGAAATCACTTCTGTATACTGACAGATCAGTCAGTTAAGTGCCATACGTGAAACACGCTTGGGCGATCATGTCTCGAAAGATACATGACTGACTGGGCAGAAGATTATCCCGCAGTAGGTTGCTCTTGCTTTCTGCGGTAGACTGGTTGCCAGCCAAGGCTATAGAACCCAATCTGTCCTGTTATTTAACCCATAAATGGAAGAAATAGACGGATTAATACCTTTCCCAAGGGTATTTGCACGTAAGTGAATGCAATGAATTCAACTGGAATTCGAACTCGGCTCCCCGATTTCTCATTCCGAGCCGATATCCAATGCACCACAACGCACATCCACATTTAGGGATAGACAAAGCCAAATTTTTAAATTGTTCAATTACAACTCAGTCTATAAGTAATGTTGTCGAAAATCTAAAAATAGACATTGATTGTTATTAATCCCACACATCTTGTTTTTTCTGTGACGTAAATTTTTGAACTTCCGCCGGTAATATCTTATTTTTATTTTGAGTTTTGAAAGTTGCCGATGATATGTGAAATCTCTCTTCGGGGTTTCATGTAGAAATGATCATACAACACTTTTGAACTTCGAAACTTATTTTATTTATATTTGGATCTATAATTTAAATATTAATTACATTAAGCCCTCTAACCTGGATCATTTTTAATAAACTTAAATAAGCCGTGAAAGTATTTGTAGAAGAGACACAGAGAAGCTACTTTGCGCCGGTGAGAAAGTATTTTGGCTGCCAGGTCGGGATCAATCACATTACAGATTCTCCGTTGGATTTTGTCAAGGACCCCTAGGTGGATAGCAGGGGCACCCGAGCAGGTATAATGGGAATATGCGTTGTGGATATCAGCTCGGAAGAAATTACACAGCCGAGTTCAAATTCCAGTTGAATTCGTTGCATTCACTTACGCGCAAACACCCTTGGAAAAGGTATTAATCAGTTGTTTCTTCTTCAAAATATGGATTAAATAGAGCCAATATCTATAGCCTTGGTTGGCAACCAGTCTATGCAGAGAATAATGACATCCTACTTCTAAAATCTTCTGCACAGTCAGTCATGTCTCTTTTGATACATGATCTCCCAAAAATGTATCATGTATAGCACTTTAATGACTGACTTAGGTAAAAAGAAATAGGAGGACGGATCGGGTTCTATTGCCTTGGTTGGCAATCAGTCTACCACAGAAAGTAATCAACTGTTGGAAAATCTTCGGCTCAGTTAGTCATGTCTCGAAAGAGACATGGTTGCGCAAGTATGGCAATTAACTGACTAATATATTTTATAGCCCGGCAATTAACTGATTAATATATTGTATAGCCCGGCGTTGGTCGGGTGTAATGAAGGCTTTAAAACTAATCCATCGTCCTGGAGCTCAGACTCTTTGGACGTTGGCACGAAACACTAAAAAGCAATAGTTGTTTCCAGTTAAAGCGAAACCGTAGACTGAAAGAAAAATTAATGGATGTAAGTCCAATTTTGATTTCCTGGTATCGATATGAAATAAGTTTTTTTTTTGGCGTAAACTGAATTTTGAAGGCTAAATAAGTCCTCTGAATAAATGGTATCATGGCTGAGACTAAGAACTACAATTATACCTACTTAGAGCCAAACCCGAAGCAAAAACTAATATAAAAGGGCTGAAAAAATACAGACTTACAGGCAGATAAACAGACACACACACAAACATCTTGCCTTATATATATATATATATATATATATATATATATATATATATTATCGATTTTCTGCACTGTTGTAAGAACTGCAACCTTGAAACTTCTGAATGTCGTTTCTTATGGCTTTGTCTATGAGTGTATCAAATTTGATTAAAATCGGACCACTTCTTCTATAATCCAATTTTTTCGATTATCGATTTTCGATATTTATCGGGGGTACCTCGACACAAAACCTAGTTAAGAACACTCGCAAACGCTTATGATACAACTGTGTAAATTTTCAAGATAATCGATTCAGCTGTTTCGGAGTCTATAGATAACTGACACACACACACAGAGACACACACACACATACACACACAAACACACACACAGAGACAAAGTTCCATTTATATATAAGTTTATATATAAGAAAGTAAAAAATTAAATATCACTTGAAAAAGACAGATATTCTGTTGAAATATTGTTTAACATTGTCAAGCACTTTTTTTTTTCTTAAATCGCGCTCTTTACATAATTGCTGAAAATTATTGGGAAATTATTGTTTATTATTATTATTTTTGGTCATCCTCCCAAATCAAAACCCTTTCATCTGACTTCAATTAAATTGTACGATTTTTTCTTCTTCTTCATTAATATTGTTATTATTTTTATTGGTCGTTCTCTGAAAGCGAGGCTCTTCTGTCCCACTTTAGTCAGAGTCAAAATGGCGGTTACGATTGCACCAAAATTAAGCGAATCTGGAGGGAGTCCACAAATTCTCTCTTTCTCTTTCTTATTATTAATCTTAATCCGAAAATTTCGAACAAAAGACTGAGAAAGAAAACCCCTCGACATCGATATTCTCATCAAATTTTTTTTTGTGGTAGTGGGGGGGGGGGACTTCGATTAATCATAAAGCTACAAAAATACAAAGGCCGTTGTTGAAAGGACAAGACGGTTCGGGTCGGACAATGACGCGGGTCAAAATGTTTATCTCAATTTGCCAATCCATCTGAAGACAGGGATTTTTATTTTGAGAATTACAAGAATCAAGGAAAAAGTTATAATGGATAGTTTTGAATGCCGTCGTATTCATGGCAAAAATAACCTCAGATTATCTGTCAGTAAATAGTGTAGGCTGATAAATAAGTGAGTAATAACGAATAATAAATGTATAATTTCAAACATTGTTTGAATCAAAACTAACTGGCATTCTACGTTTGTCGAAGTAGAATTTTCTCTTTACAATCGTTTCGTCGTCACTTATAAAATGATTGTAAATAAAAACATAATCTCATAAGAAACTAGAAAAAGACACTTTCGATTTAAAATCCGAAAGAGACGTCGGGACAAATAATGAGGAAAGAAGGTTTGGAAAATTTGACGACCACAGAACATTAACGAAATAAAAAAGTCACTAACTGAAACAGCTGACCACTTATCTAAAAATAGATGATATATATATATATATATATATATATGAATTTACTCGAGCAACAAGATTAGCAACAGGGTCCCATCCTTTTACTGTGAAACCAATAAAATGTAAACGCAAATTCTACTCCAACAGCTTCTTTTCTCGCACTTCACGCCTGTGGAATTCCCTTCTGTATAACTGCTTCCCCGACAGCTACAATCTCCAAGAATGTAAAGTCAATAATCATCTCCTATATCACCAACCTGCATCCTCTCTCTCATGCTCCTTTCTCCGTCCACTCCACTCTCATCAGTATTCTCATCCTTCTCTTACCCACTTCCTGACACCCCCTATAACCTGTTATTCTTTCGCATAACTTTCCTCCTATGTAACCCACTGCAAAACTATACTTTGATCGTTGTCATTTTTGTATGTTTGTTTATTTTTCCATGTATTATCGCAGGTTCTCTTTTACTATCACTCTCTTCTAAGAAAAAATTGAAAACGTACACATCGCGGACTTTTCCAGCGTACATATTTTATAAGAAATAAGAGCCATCATCAATTAGAATCGAAGTTGGTCACATTAGAAAAAAAAAAACACACAATAACTGACTTTTTTAAGCCTACACCAGTGTGAATAAATAATTTTTATTTCTTTTGTTAACCGTTGTAAATACGTTTTTAATGTTAAAAAAATGATTATGCTGAATAAATTTTTTCAAATTTAGACCATCTGTTCTCATTTATTTATTACCAGATTACATGGTAAAATACTAAAATATGTACATTCTGGAGAGTGAAATATACGATCGTGGGGGGGGGGGGGGGGAGGATAAGTCTCGAGTCTTTAGTGAGCGACCACCTGCCGTATCCGACCAGTTTTTGATAGCAGTAGAGGTGGTCGCATACAACAGGTTCCACCGTTTATATATATATATATATATATATATATATGTATATATATATATATATATGGCGTGCAAAATAATGAGAAACAAAACCTACGCATAAATATAGCGTTGATTATACGAACATATAAAAGATTAAATAATGCCTAGAACCCCTATTTTTATGTTCCTCATACTGCTATAATACTTTCTGTGTGTTCATTTTTACACCTTTATATATATATATATATATATATATATATAGTACTGTTCAAAGGTATTAGGACAAGAACTATTTTATCTTTTATGAGGCATCAAAATAAATTTAAAAATCCCCCCTGTCCTAACACTTTTGAACACAACCGGTAATGTGCAAAAATATTAGAACATAGGTCAGTCTGTTAAGTGGGCGATCATGTCTCGAAAGGGACATGACTGACTGGGCAGTAGGTTGCCATTGCTTTCTGTGGTAGATTGGTTGCCAGCCAAGACTATAGAACCCAATCTGTCTTATTATTTAACCTATAACTGCAGGGAAGAGACAGATTAATACCTTTCCCAAGGGTATTTGTGCTAAAGTGAACGCAAGGAATTCAACTGGAATTCGAACTCTACTCCCCGATTTGCTGTTCCGAGACGATATCCACTGCACCTAAACGCACATCTAAAAACCTCACTGATATTCAAATACAGGGTGAAAAGCCAAGTAAATTACTTATAAATATTGACTATTTAAAACTAGGTTTGAAAGAAATGTATTAAAAAGAAATTATATTCAATTTTTCCTATTTTCTATTAAACAAGTTATTTTGAAACTACTCATTATTCTATTATCCTTGGATATGACTGACATTTTTCTTATTCCCCACTCTCGAATTGATAAATCTAATGTTACTTCGCAAAAACAAGCTGCTTGGCAGGAGATACCATTAGATACATTGAAGAAGCTTGTGATGTCAATGCCTGGCAGAATGAAGGCTGTGATCAAACAAAAGTCTATTATATTAAATATTAAATTTATTTTGTAAAAAGTATTTTTTCTTGTTAAAGCATTTGTTGAGTAAATCAAATAAAATTATTTTACTTAGATTGTTTATTTTCTGTCGATATGCCCCATAAAAAATAAAATAGTTCTTGTCCTAATACTTTGCACAGTACTGTAAATAAAAAGTTTCTAGTGTTTTGTATAAGCATTTCGCTCCTTCAGAACGAAACGTGTTTATTAAGAGAGGTTGTCTATGAAGCTAAGGCGATTAGAAAGAACAAAATACTACGTAGGTGCTGCCGAGAATGAATGGAAAACACCATTTTGCATATACACTTGCGCAATTTAATTGAAACAACTGCTTTAATTTCCTTTCTTTCACCATGCGGTCGCAGTTACAGGGTGTAATCGATTTCTATTTTTTCTCAGATTAAGTCATTTGCAGTGGTGTAAAGTAATATAAATCTATTTTCGGGGTGTGTGAGGCAATTTGTTTATCCTTGAAAATATTGCGTCATCCGTGACTACATAAGATTTTTATCACTCCCAGACACGATTGTCTCGACTGTCGATTAGTTGTCTTACGGCCATTGTCTGTGATGGACCTTACTCCAAGAAAGCGTACGAAAATTGTAACGCTATTCAAACACTCAAGCCTTATAGAGAGATTGCGCATATTGTTGGTGTCAGCCTTTGAACTGTCAGTCGTATCATTAAGGCGAAGGAACAAATTGGCTCTGTCTAAAATTTAAGTGAAAATGCGGTCGGAAAAAATGACAAAATAAGACCTATATGTGGTCAGGAAAGTGTGAAAGATCCTAAGTAGACATTATTCGTTATGTTTCAAATAATTTGCACAAGGGTGTATGAATCTGAGTAACCGTAGATACAAAGACAATGTCCCGCCTTTTGACTACTATTGGAGCGCCATTGACAGTGGAAAGGAGGCGTCTACCACTACATGGAAAGTACTGATCAAATCAAGACCATAGACTGACTCCGGCAAATGCAGCAATTTGTGCCAGACAGAAAAAGTGAAAAAACTACAACAAATTGGTGTCCAGCTGTTGTATAAGAGAAGCGAGATTATGGCCGCACGTAGGCATAAAAAAACAAATATTTAATTAAAAATACACATCATGGGTCGAAGTTAACTGCCATTTTTTTTACCGCCGTATTATATATATATATATATATATATATATATATATATATATATATATAATTTAATTTTGTTATTATTTTCTTCATTTTTTACTTTTTGCTTAAAAAATCCCAAACACATTTCATGACACCATCATAACGCCCTAAATCTTGATTGAACCCTAAGCGACTGCTCACGTTGCCAATATCATGAGCTGCCTCTGCCTAGATAGTATGTTACTCCAGGTTAAAAGTTACTTAATACTCGGTATCCACCTAAAATCAACTTCTGAAATCATCTTATAAATTTCTATTCTACCATCATAACAAAATAAAATCTGGGATAATCATTGTATTCTACTTAATTATATTCAGAATTTGCAGCCTTTAATGTTTACATGATGAGAAGAAATACATTGAGGATACTTTAAAATCATCCAATATCCTAAATATCTCATAGTCAATGCGAAACCAAAGACCTAAAGCTTTGCTGGATTTATAAGGTGGAGCCGTATTTTAATACGGCCTGTTCTGATAAGAAATTTTAAAAAATGTTCTATCTGATCTATTACAACTTCAACTAGACACAATGCAACAGAACTTAACAAAATTAGTCACAACATCTTCTAAAACAATAGAAGACTTAATAAAAATAAAACAATAAGTTAACACTTGAAGGAGTTTACTCTATCTTCTGTAATAAATGCCACAAAGAATACATAGAAGAAACCTAAAGATATTTAAATAAATAGAGTAATAACACAAAAAGGTTATTTTAAAAAACAACACGTTTAATGCATTACATGCTCACCGTATCACGGCTGGCTAGTGACCACTGTTTTTATATAAAACATATTACTCTGATCAAAAGCGAAAATAAAAGTATATAGAAAGTGCTTTAACTGCTAGATCATCTACAGTAAATTTGTGTTCGGGCTCTTATAATGTTAACCCATTCTTGGCAAACCTTCTGTTTTGAAAGCTTTGGAAATTTGATAACAAAAGTGGTAAAAAGAAAATGAAAAATGAATCTAAGCAAAAACACATAAAAATAATTTAAAATGTAAAATTCTCAATTTGTCATACATTTTCGTCCCCTGCAAATATATATATATATATATTCTAAACATATACTGCTAAATATAAGAGACAATGAATGTCTATTATGTTTAATCATGAGCTGGTCGAAACATCGTATTTTGGCTTTAATTTCAGGTGAAAATAAAGACAGAAATTCTTCAACATTTGGATATTTTTTTATTAAGTTGGTTCTAAGCTTTCGGCTCACATGTGTCATCTTCAGAGAGGTTACAAGGACGTTAACATAAAAACAAGTCACCTCCTAACAAACTAACTCGCTTCCATTCTTTCAAACACTCTTCCCACCCACCCAACTATCTATCACCCCACTTCTGACATTTCCTATATTTAACCACTCTTTCTATTTACATTCCCCTATGTAGCCCCAAGCGCAATAGTGGCAGTGGAATGCCTTGCTTGGGGTGAAATGATTAAAAAAAAAATCAGCGACGATTTTATCTTGTGTTGACATAAAACTTTGCTAGGCAACAATAACAGTTACCAAAAATAACAAACGCAGTTCGTAAATTTGTAACGCGGTTCTATGACGTCATAACGCGTGAGACACACAACATTTTTTAATGCAACTATATATTATATATATATATATATATATATATATATATATATATAAGATTAATATAAAAGTGCACGTCAAAATAAACATAACACAGTTAACTTGTACTATTGAAAACAAATGCATGATAATTACAAGCAGGAAGAAACAACACTCAAAAACATAATACGTAGAAATCTTAAATCACAAAATAATAATAATCAAATCATCCTCATCATATATTATAAAAATTTAAAACAAGTGACCTCATAGTCTCTAATTACCCTACAGCCACGCAACTAAATCCTCTAGAGAAAACCAATGAAGTGTATCAATTTACATGCCAATTCAGAGATTGTATCTATGGTACTAAAAATAAACCCACTACCTATATTGGTTTTCCTACAATCACGCTCTCTCGTAGACTTACCTGCCACCTTTCTGATCATATTTCAATTAAACAACTTTATTAAAAAAAACATAGCCATGTAATATTAGACAGATTTTAGTCGATAACACAGTAATACTCACACATACTCACAGTGAAAAGGACCTTAATATATTGGAGGCCATCTATATTAAATTGAAACAACCCACACTTAATAAAATCACATTTCAAACTTATCACAACACATGACATTGCATTTAGACATATGGTTCTACAAGGTAACCAAAAGAGTACTGTCCGTTTTTAAAGAAAAAAAAAAGCTTCACAGTATGTGTAACTTATATTTAGTCTTCGAAGTGATCGCCATCGGCATCCAGCACATTCAGCCAACGTGTCTCCAGCTGTTCAAAACCCTTGCGGTAGAACACGGGGGATTTTGTCGCAGAGAAGTCCGTGAGGGCTTTGCGCAAGTCTGCTTCATTGGTGAATGTTTTCCCACGAAGATGATTATCTAGGGAGTGGAAGAAGGGGTAACCGGATGGCGCAAGGTCAGGTGAATAAGGTGGATGGCACAAAGTCTCCCACCCAAGTTGCTGAACACTCGCGCGATATGCGGCCTGGCGTTGTCATGGAGGAAAAGCACATCTTTGCGATTTACCTGTGCTAGTTCCTTCTAGTGCTATCAGTTCATAATGAACCACTTGACGACCTGTCCACCAGACACAAAGCATAATCTTGTGTGTGTGCATAGGCGATCTTGCGGTGTGAGGGACAGCCCCCTGAGGAAACAACCAATGTCTGAAACGCTTGGCAGTTTTGTACAGAACCCACTTTTCATCACTGGTAAGCACTCGATTGAATAAGGATGCGGTACGGTCGCAAGAAAGCAGCGATACGCAGACTGGCACTCGTTGTCCCTTGTGAACCTCCAACAGCGTTTGCGGAACCCACTTGCTCAGTTTGTACGTTTTACTTAGACGTTTGTTAGGGCGCCGCTCCTATTTGACTACTAATGGACTGTTCCCATTGCTATTTATAGCAATGGTGGATTCTCTACAGGAGAGTCGTCCAGAGTCACTAGACTGACGACTCTACGACACTGTCAGCTCTCTGCCTTCGGGCGGGGGGCGCTCTCTGCTTCCGAGCAGAGAGCAGTAACCCAGTCGTGGTTCCGCCGAAGGGTAGAACCACGACTGGGCAAAAATAGACAGACATTTTTTGGCCCGGCTATATGGCCGGTAATACCCACAATAAAATGACCATGTGTCACATCCAGCCTTGCGTGGGAAGGCTAGTAAATACAGTCGTCCAGAGTCACTAGACTGACGACTCTACGACACTGTCAGCTCTCTGCCTTCGCGTAGAGGGCGCTCTCTGCTTCCGAGCAGAAAGCAATAACCCAGTCGTGGTTCCGCCGAAGGGTAGAACCACGACTGGGCAAAAATAGACAGACATTTTTTGGCCCGGCTATATGGCCGGTAATACCCACAATAAAATGACCATGTGTCACATCCGGCCTTGCGTGGGAAGACTAGTAAATACAGTCGTACAGAGTCGCTGGACGACTCTACGACACTGTCAGCTCTCTGCCTTCAAGCGGGGGGCGCTCTCTGCTTCCGAGCAGAGAGCAGTAACCCAGTCGTGGTTCCGCCGAAGGGTAGAGACATGACTGTGCAAAAATAGACAGATATTTTTTGGCTGGGCCATATAGCCCGGAAATCCCAGTCCAAACTGACCATGTGTCACATGTTGCCCTTACTGGGAGGGACAACTCAATAATGAGTCGTACGGAGTCGTGAAGAGTCGTACAGTCGTAGAGAGTCACTTGAGAGTCAGTGCGAGAGTTAGTCACACTTCCGGTGGCGTACCGGAAGTAATCACGTACACACACGTCTTACGACGGATTGGACTCTTGTATCTTTTCTATTGTAAATATTACTAATCACTTCTGTACATACTAACCGTCTTTCCGCGGAATACAACTTATATTCTGATTCTGTTGTTGAGTTATTCATTTATACTTGGCGACATAACAGCAGTGCAGGTGAAGTCTGTTTCATCAGTAACATTGAACTGTCTTGCAAGTTCACCACATGTTAGACGTCCTCTTCAATGGCCGCTTTTAGCACTCCACCATTCAAGACCTGTGGTCGGCCACTGCGAGGTTCATCATGGAGAGACAAATCTCCCGACTTGAATTTTCGAAACCAACGCCTTGCAGTACGTTCAACCACAGCACTATCCCCAAACGCTCGACGTATGCGGCGACTTGATGCAGCTGCTGATAACCCTATTTGAAGTCGTAAAGCAAAAAGCCCCGAACGAGATCTCTAGACACTTCCATCCTTCTCATAGCTGTCCATCTTATATCTAATGGCCGGGCACGGTGCCCGTGTTTTTTATAGCGTCTGATGTTTCTACTTCCGGCTGTCCGAATTTGAAAACAATTGCTACACGCATTTTGTATATATATCAACTTCATTCAATGCCTAATCAAAAAACAGACAGAACTTTTTGGTTACCTTGTATTAACATTTTGGTCTTTCTTGCCGTGTGACATCATAGAACCGCATTACAAATTTATGACCTGCGTCTGCTGTTCGGTGACTGTTATCGTCGCGTAGCAATATTTTATGTCAACACGAGATAATATATTTGATGGAGGAAACTTTATTTAACGTCACTGTAAACTCTCTGAAGATGGCTCATGTGACCGGAAAGCTTAAAAACAGCATAATATAAAAATATCCAAATGTTTGAAACATTTTGTGTTTATTTTCATCTGAACTTAAGACCAAAATACGATGTCTATAATGATTAAACATAGTAGACGTTCATTGTCTGTTTTATTTAACAGTATATGTTTAGAAAAATAACTGATATCTCAATACACTATATATATATATATATATATATATATATATATATATCCGAGTGAATAAGGAACTCAAACTGACAATTCACAAGACTTATTCCCTTATCACTGGCCTCCACCAACATCCTACGCACAACTCACCAAATATAAGAAAAGAGGCTTTCCATTCCTGTCCACACCACCTGATGAGACATTGTAGTTTCAATGTCGAAACAAATGTACGATTTTGTAGTGGATATACACAAAATTTGTACATGTTCTAAAATATAATTTATAAGATATATATATATAGGAAAAACTACTGAAAAGTTGTAAGTTTAAAAATGTATTATTTTTATACTGATTGTTTAATTACTTAGTTGTTGGTCATAATAAAATCAGAACAGTACACAGTTGTATTAAAAAGTGTTCAATACAATTATATTATAGAACTTTTAAATATTCTTTATTTGTAAACTAGTTATTACGCGTAATAACTAGTTTAGGAATAAAGAATATATATATATATATATATATATATATATATATATATATACGCAAGTTAAAAACTGGTCAATTATATCTGGGTAGTGAGGTCCGTTCTCACTGGATTTCCCACATATTCAGCTTTGTGCCACTTTTAAGGTATAACGGTTAAAGAAATTGGCTAGCGAGATCTACATTTGAGTGGAGAGTTCGATTCTCACTGGGTCAGTCAGTCAGTTAAGTACCATGCGCGATACACGCTTTGGGCGATCATGTCTCGAAAGAGACATGACTGACTGGGCAGAAGATTATCCCGCAGTAGGTTGCCATTGCTTTCTGCGGTAGACTGGTTGCCGACCAAGGCTATAGAACCCAATCTGTCCTATTATTTAACCCATAACTGGAGGGAAAGAGGCGGATTAATACCTTTCCCAAGGGTATTTGCGCGTAAGTGAATGCAAGGAATTCAACTGGAATTCGAACTCGGTTCCCCGATTTCTCGTTCCGAGCCGATATCCACTGCGCCACAACGCACATCCTCATTGGGTACTACCCTCATTTGGCCTTGTGTCATATCTAAGTTTCGCTTTGAAAACCAATTTGGGCACTTTGGCGTAGTGTAATTAGAACATATATATAGTTATTGACCGACCGTCCATTGAAAAGTAAATTTGCTATTTGCTTGTATAAAAACCACTTTTCGTTGTTGGTTAGTTCATTTGAGAGCTACGTATTCACTCCATTATTGCACGCATCAGGCAATTAAAAGAAGGTGTGTCTGGGAAATTTGCGGTAACTCTTGACGGTCGTCAGGTTAAAGTTAGTCTGACTATCTTTTGATATGGCTGAGGTTTTTGCCTGTGATCTTAACCGTCAATATATATATATCAAAGGGGTAAATATCTTCAGATCACAGAAAAGCGGCAATCAAATCTTATACAAATATTTGCATACGCTAAATGTTTTCATAATTACTAAATCGATAACCCTTATAATTTCTTTTATTGATTTTCTTTATTTTTTTTTCCTGCTTTCCGTTTCTTAACTTTCGTCCTTTTCTTTCTGTCTGTAGTTTAATTTACGTTAAAGACTGAAGAAAAAAAAAACAACACACTCTTTTCTTCTCATATTCCCAATATTAATAGACGAAATTGATTTCCTAACGTTCAAAGTGATTCTCTAAACATGGGGGTTGGTGCCGGCTAGGTGAACGTGCTTCTGGATAAGTTTTCTTAACCAAGAATTTTGCAAAGGCTCTCGACTGGTAATATCTTATTGGCTACCAAACAAAATACTTCCCCCCCCACCAAGTTCCACTTTTTTATTGATTGACACCGATAACCGTATGGCAGCTCGATACATCCATATTATCGTTCAATTAAATTCTTTAATATATTTTCTTATCAATACATACGTAAGACCAACAGTTGGGTGAGGAATCGGGTAGCTTTTGTACTTCCGTGGTTTTTGATGGCTGACTGAAGAGAGGGGTAAACAGCAATTATACTTTACTTAATGAGGTAAGGGTTCCAATAGGGCGTGCAAAAACTCAATATGGAGATTGCTTTTTCGTTTAATAAATCGGCTAAAATCGGGGTAATAACGCGGGAAATTAAAATTGCCAGAGGTGACATTTTCTTTATAGCAGCATCAAGGGTCATGGGTGCTAATGAATCTATCTATCTATCTATCTATCTATCTATCTATCTATCTATCTATCTATCTATCTATGTCTTCTCATTGTCTATCTATCTATCTATCTATCTATCTATCTATCTATCTATCTATCTATGTCTTCTCATTATCTATCTATCTATCTATCTATCTATCTATCTATCTATCTATGTCTTCTCATTATCTATCTATCTATCTATCTATCTATCTATCTATCTATCTATCAATAATCTCTTATTATCTATCTATCTTATCTATTCTATCTATCTATCTATCTATCTATCTATCTATCTTATTATCTATCTTTCTATCTATCTATCTATCTATCTATCTATCTATCTATCTATCGTCCATTATCTATCTATCTATCTATCTATCTATCTATCTATCTATCTATGACTCTCATTATCTATCTATCTATCTATCTATCTATCTATCTATCTATCTATCTATGACTCACTTCATTATCTATCTATCTATCTATCTATCTATCTATCTATCTATCTATCTATCTATCTATCTGTCCCTCCATTATCTATCTATCTATCTATCTATCTATCTATCTATCTATCTATCTATCTATCTATCTATCTATTATCTATCTATCTATCTATCTATCTATCTATCTATCTATCTATCTATCTATCTACTGACTCATTATCTATCTATCTATCTATCTATCTATCTATCTATCTATCTATCTATCTATCTATCTATGAGTCCTCATTATCTATCTATCTATCTATCTATCTATCTATCTATCTATCTATCTATCTATCTATCTATGACTCCTTATTATCTATCTATCTATTTTTCAATTTAATTCAGTTTAGTTCATATCTATCTGTCTATCTATATAATTATATTAATACTAGTCTTTACATTATCTTTATAGTAGTAACGAATAATGATACATATATATATATATATATATATATATATATATATATATATTTGTTGTTTTGTTAAGGGAAGTTTTGTTGTCTTTAATGAACATTTCTTCCTGCATCATGAGCGTGTCATAGCCTGCATTTTGGTAGATAGGCATTACTCTGAATTTACCTTCACTACATTTGTGTATGTGTTGGGAAACGTACAAATTCATGTTATTGGCTACTTTGATGTTAGTTCTGTGCAGGGCTAATCTTTTATTCAGGTCAGAAACAAACTAAGACACACAGACAGATACACTAAATTCAAATGGGCTCTAAATTTTTAAAAAATCGTTATCCATTGTGATAAAACGAATTTCCGGATTCCAAAAGAAACAAATAGAACTTGATGACCCGTATCATATTTCTTATCACTAAAAAGTAAAATTTGACACACAAGAGATTGGATCAAAATTGCTGAATACAATTTTGAAGAAAAAAGACGAAATCAGGTTTCGCGAGTCAGGATAAACAACATTTTCTGGCCAATGAAAAGTGAATGATTCTCAAAAAGAAAAATATTTAACAAACACAGACAAAATGGGCCTAAGTAGAACATCTTTATTAATTTTCGACAATCCATATATCTGAGAACTTTCCGATCCTACGGAACGAACATTATTATAAACTTCTTTAGATAGAAATGTGTTGATGAAATTCTGACAATCTCTCTATTCAAACTTCATTTCTGAAAATGTCGTCACGACTAAAGTCTCCTAATTATCGAAATTTGCTACTATCATTTAAAATACAGTATTTTATTAACATAATCGGAATAATTTAATATTTTCATGCCAGCAAATTTATCGGATCGGGTTATGTGGATATCTGTCTTTGCTTTTAACAACTAAGTCGTTTGAAAGTGGTTCCTCTGACAGACAAAACGAGAAAAGCCAAAAGAAGAATTAAAAAGTCATATGCTAAGCCTTTCAAACGCGTCAATTGAAGGAGAGCCCGTCGGCTGTAGAAACAGTGGGATATGTCCTGGTCGAAGAACGTATCCAGTACAACCTATGAAACAAAAATTACATTCCTATATCTCCCAGAGGCTCGACGCATTTCTTAGCAAGATGAGCCAAACCAAAAAAGAATCCGGCACTAGTTGCAAGAATTCAATGCAGTCAAGGTCCGCCAAGTCAGTCAGTCAGTCAGTCAGTTAAGTGCCATACGTGAAACACGCTTGGGCGATCATGTCTCTAAAGAGACATGACTGACTGGGCAGAAGATTATCCCTCAGTAGGTTGCCATTGCTTTCTGTGGTAGACTGGTTGCCGACCAAGGCTATAGAACCCAGTCTGTCCTGTGATTTGACTCATGGCTAGATAGGAATGATATGTACTATATTATTAAGTAGTATTTAGTGGGGATCAGTTTATTACTTCATAACAATAGAAAATTGATCCCCCACTTTATGACCAGTAGAAGCCTCAATCATCTTTCCAACTATTATATTCCGTCAATCAGTTAAGTGCCATACGTGATAAATGCTTTTGGCGATCATGTGTTGAAAGAGACATGACTGACTGGGGAGAAGATTATCCCGCTGTAGGTTGCCATTGCTTTCTGTGCAAGGCTATAGAATCTAATCCGTCCTGTTATTTAACCCATAACTGGAAGGAAGAGACGGATTAATACCTTTCCCAAGGGTATTTGCGCGTAAGTGGATGCAATGAATTCAACTGACATTCAAACTCGGCTTCCTGATTTGTCGTTCCGAGTAGATATCCACTGCACCACGACGCACATCCGCCAAGTAGGGAAACTGAAGAGATTAAAAGATCTGAAGGGGGACACATGAGGTCTATCACCCACCTGTGGAAGGCAGTTGACAACATCAGTCAACATCGGCTGAGTACCTCTGAAGAGTCAGTTCTGAACAAAGGTTTCAAACTTCGCAACAACCATCAGGCGGATACCATACTTAGACATCGTTGTCCGTATAGAAGAACTAACCTTGAAAATCCCTCGGGTTCAGGCTGATGAGCTAAGGTGAAAAGCGAGACAGACACTAGAGAAAGCCAAGCCATTCAAACCAAACATCGTGAAAAGGGAGCGGCTGGCAATCAGGAGTCTACAGAGGAAGAACATCATCATCATCATACTGATAAATGCAATAAGGGTTCGGAATCGAAATTTCTAGCACGGGCGTACAATAGCCGAAACGTCGTACAGATGTCAACAAAGATGAGGACAATAGTCCGAACAATGTAAATACTGTAAATACTACCTCATCTCAGAATTATAGACAAATACTTTCTCAACTTTTTTGGGGTGGGGATACAAAAGTTTTAACCCCGAGAAAGGACCACCTTATCAGAATCGGACAAGTAATAATTTGACAAATTACTAAATTTCTAGCTCTTTTTCTATTACCTCCGAAAAACTTCACCATCATAAAGATATTTAGAGAACCCTAATCTTATCCAAAAGAGACAAAGTGCCACAGACAATACCCCATACTGCCCGATAATGGGCTTTTACAGACAATTTCCCTTCTCTGATTCCATCCGCCAGTGGCTTAGCTGGGTAGCGACTCCGATTGACACCAAATCAGTCGAGTTTCGATCCCCGCCAGAAAGAAGTGGATGTGTCTGATGAGCTGTGATACAGCAAAATAAGCTTGTATGTGAATGACTAATATATATATATATATATATACACTACAGGAGGAATGTAGGAGGGCGATAACCTGTCAAAGGGATACTGTAGAGATTCAAATAACAATTGGATTTTTCTCGGGTGAGAGATCAAACACAGTATTCACAATTAATTATGTTGTAGTGCAAAATGGATCCTACCAACCTATTTGTTATATATAGCTAGATTGAGAAAATATTTGCTTTACCCAAGGGCATCGGTTTACTTTTTTTTAAAATAATAGTTTATTCATTACAATGTCATTTTTGGTCTGATCTGACTCTTGTAAAGTTAGTGCCTAATATAAAGGATAAAGTACTTTCTAAAACTATACCAACCATTTAGCCAGCATCCACTTGAGATCTAGTGTGAACTTAGAGTCCCGTAAACTATTAGGGTCGTAGGATCAACACTTGTACTGCAGCTATAGCGTTATTGATGTGTCTAGGGAAAAATAACCTATCCCTGTAAAATAACTTTTTTCTTGAGTGATTTTCAGTCTTTTATTTAGTTAGCATTAGTATGAAAAAATATGGTGAGTATGATATTCAGTTGGAACCATTCATTTCTGAAAAAAAAAATTATTTCACTCCAGGCAAGGCAATAGAGCCACTGAGATACAAGAGGTTACTTAGTATGAAAGAATAAGAAGAAAGGGAAACATTTTTAAGGTGCGAGACTAATAGAAGAGTAATCAAGAAGACAGAAGATAACGATTGGCATTTCATCTAAATTTTCGGAGATCAATCTTTGATTTTACGATAATATATAATTTTACTATAATATCTATCTATCTATCTATCTATCTATCTATCTATCTATCTATCTATCTATCTGTCTGTCTGTCTGTCTGTCTATCTATCTATCTATCTCATTTTGCTATAATATCTACCTAGCTTGCCATCTATCTATCTATCTATCTATCTATCTATCTATCTATCTATCTATCTATCATTTTGCTACAATATCTATCTAGCTAGCCATCTATCTATCTATCTATCTATCTATCTATCTATCTTTCCCCGTCCGTTCATATCTATCTATCTATCTATCTATCTATCTATCTATCTATCTATCTCATTTTGCTATAATATCTACCTAGCTTGCCATCTATCTATCTATCTATCTATCTATCTATCTATCTATCTATCTATCTATCTATCTATCTATCTCATTTTGCTACAATATCTACCTAGCTAGCCATCTATCTATCTATCTATCTATCTATCTATCTATCTATCTATCTATCTATCTATCTCATTTTGCTACAATATCTACCTATCTATCTATCTATCTATCTATCTATCTATCTATCCTATCTATCTATCTATCTATCTATCTATCTATCTGTCTGTCTGTCTATCTATCTATCTGTCTGTCTATCTATCTATCTATCTATCTATCTATCTATCTATCTATCTATCTCATTTTGCTATAATATCTACCTAGCTTGCCATCTATCTATCTATCTATCTATCTATCTATCTATCTATCTATCTATCTATCTATCAATGTTGGTCTTGTCATATCTCATAAAAAATCCTTCAAGTATTTACTGCTTCCTGTGGATAGCTTCGCTGTAGAGGCTGAATAAATCAGCTGAGATGTCTAGTTTCCCGCAGTTATTGAGAGAGAAGCAGTAAAAATCTGGAACATTTAATAACAAGATTAAAAAATTAAATATTCTACGGTTACATGAGGATAAAATTTAAAATTTAAAATTGGACATTAACATTAAAAATAATAAAATGCAGGAGGATAAATCAAAGGGGCGTAAATCATGAGTCTTAAAATTTTAAATATTCAAACTTTGCATGTACATAAAAATGTAAAGAAAATTAAAATTCAAATTAAAAATTCAAATTAAAAAAAAGAAAAATTAAGTGAAATGAAAAATTAAGAAATAAAATTTAGAATTAAAAATTAAAAATGTAAGAAGCAAAAATAAAATTTGTTTAATTCATAATTGTTAAAAAATATTGCGGGGGAAAGACAGAAAGAAAGAAAGAAAGAAAGAAAGAAAGAAATAGACAAACGTAAAGAGGAATGGATCTATATTAATCTCGCCCTAAGAATTAAAGTAAGCATTTTTTATATGACTGTATATGATCATTAAATTCTTTTATTAAGCAAATTTGGATTCTTGATATGGTTTAGGTTGACAGTTTTTTCTAAAAGTTATAGATTTTGTCAGTTTGAAATATGCATCTGATGATTGCATAACTCATGAAACTCCAAGTCTTGCCATAAACGTAGGATAATATATATATTTGTAATGAATTATTTTGAACATTATTTTTACCGATACTCGTATTTAAGTAGATATTCTGTTTTTAATTAAACATATACTATATAATTTTACTGTTTAATTAAAAACAGAATATCTACTTAAATACGAGTATCGGTAAAAATAATGTTCAAAATAATTCATTACAAATTGTCGGTTGCTTATAACCAAGTTTCGTTAAAATTCGTTAATTTCCATCATATATATATATATATATATATATATATATATATATATACACTACCGGCTAGAATTATTAGGCCACCCCATTTTTTAAAAAGAAATAATGTATTTCATACTATTTTTAAGCGAATAATTTTAAATGAAAATAGAATGGTTCTTTTGTTATTATTAATTTAAAAACATTTTTCAAGCCAAGGAATTAAAGATGAACTCGTCCGAATCACCTTAAATTTTCTTCATTCTTTCATTGATGAAACTGCAATATAGGTATTTATAAAATATTTATAAGTTCATTTGATGCACATGTTATTGTGCAATATTAACAAAAGAACCGTTCTATTTTCATTTACAATTATCTACTTGTCAATAAATACTAAAAATAGTATGAAATACATCATTTTTTAAACATCTTTGCTGCGTTGCCTGTTATGAAATGATTAAAATGGCAGACAAACTTCTACGCTAAGTGACAAATTGATTAAAATTGCACAATTTGTACATGTGCACCAAAAAATAGTGCGTGCCATTCTTACTACAAACATTACATTCAACAGGATTTAAAAGTATATATATATATATATTATAATCATATCGCCCCAAGCAAGGCATTTTACTGCCATTGTTTTGCAGGGGGTTACATAGGAGGAAAGTTATAAGAAAGAGTGACAGGTTATAGGGGTGTCTGGAAGTGGGTAAGAGAAGGATGACTATGGCCATAAAGTGAGGGATCAGCTTATATATTGATTGTAATGTAGATTTGATCCCCCACTTTATATTCCACTTTATAATAGAATAGAACATTTTTTTTTATAATCATATTTCCCTAAGCAAGGCATTTTACTGCCACTGTTTTGCAGGAGGTTACATAGGAGGAAAGTTATGAGTAACAGGTTATAGGGGGTGTCAGTAAGTGGGTAAGAGAAGGATGAGAATACTGATGAGAGTGGAGTCAACAGAGAAAGGAGCATGAGAGAGAAGATGCAAGTTAGTGAGATAGTAGATGACTTTACATTTAAATTCTTGGGGATTGTAGCTGTCGGGGAAGCAAGTAAACGGAAAGGAATTCCACAGACGAGATATGCGAGGAAATAAGCTTCTGGAGTAGAATTTCCGTTTACATTTTATTGGTTTCACAATAAAAGGGTGGGACCTAGTCGCTAATCTTGTGGCTCCATATATAGGTGCACCAGTGAGCTAAGTCATCGGAGCAAAAGCCGTGAAAGAATTTGTAAAAGAGACACATGGAAGCTACATTGCGCCGGTGAGAAAGTGACTGTATCTGAGCTGCCAAGTCGGGATCGATCACATTACAGATTCTCCGTTGGATTTGTCAAGAACCCCTAGATGGAGGGCAGGAGCACCTGACCAGATATGGCAGCAGACCACGCACGCAGATGCTAAGTCAGGATCGATCACAACAGACTTCTCCGTTGGATTTTGTCAAGAACCCTTTAGGTGGATAGCAGGAGCACCTGACCAGATATGGCAGCAGTATTCAATGCACGGGCAGATGCTAAGTCAGGATCGATCACATAACAGATTCTCCGTTGGATTTGCCTGAACCCTGAGATGGATAGCAGGTACCTGACCAGATATGGCAGCAGTAGTCAATGCAGACCAGAGACAAGTAAGTTGCATCTATTCACATAACAGATTATCCGGTTGGATTTTATCAAGAACCCTGAGATGGATAGCAGGTGCACCCAACCAGATATGGCAGCAGTATCCAATGCACGGGCAGATGCTAAGTCAGGATCGATCACAAGAGATTCTCTGTTGGATTTTGTCAAGAACCCCTAGGTGGATAGCAGGAGCACCAGAGCAGATATAGCAGCATTATTCAGTGCACGGGCAGAGGGTAGATTTATATGTATGCAGGAGTGTTTCAAACGGGAAAAATATATAGATATATATATAATCCTTTTTGAGATAATTTAGTAAGAACAAGTTCTCCATAAGACTGACATTCTTAATTTTTGTGTTCGTATTTGATATATTTAATTTTGGGGGATCTGATTTACATTTAGAACGAGATAATCGGTTCTATGGCGTTTTGATTAAATCACCCTGGTTTTGTTGATTTCTATGCCGTACGTTTTTGTGTAACCTTTTTTCAGGTTTATATACGCTGCCCCCCCACCTCAGCTAGTTATCTGTTGAGGTTCTCTATTATAGAAACGTGATGCCATCTTTCCTTTTTATCATTCAAACTTAACCCTCTAGGGCCATTCGTATCATATTAGTGGCGGATCTGTTTATTACTTCATAAAAATATAGAACTGATCCCCCACTTTATGACAAGTAAAGAAGCCTTAACCCTCTAGGGCCATTCGTATCATATTAGTGGGGGATCTGTTTATTACTTCATAAAAATATAGAACTAATCCCCCACTTTATGCCCAGTAGAAGCCTTAACCCTCTAGGGCCATTCGTATCATATTAGTGGGGGATCTGTTTATTACTTCATAACAATATAGAACTGATCCCCCACTTTATGACAAGTAGAAGCCTTAACCCTCTAGGGCCATTCGTATCATATTAGTGGGGGATCTGTTTATTACTTCATAACAATATAGAACTGATCCCCCACTTTATGACAAGTAGAAGCCTTAACCCTCTAGGGCCATTCGTATCATATTAGTGGGGGATCTGTTTATTACTTCATAACAATATAGAACTGATCCCCCACTTTATGCCCAGTAGAAGCCTTGACCCTCTAGGGCCATTCGTATCATATTAGTGGGGGATCTGTTTATTACTTCATAACAATATAGAACTGATCCCCCACTTTATGACAAGTAGAAGCCTTAATCATATTATATTATTAACCCTCTAGGGCCATTCGTATCATATTTGATACAGTATGAAAACAAGCGTTGAAAGAAATATTTTCCTGAAAAATGTTTTAAGAGAAATATTTTATAAATTTCAAATGAAAGCAGTACTGACTGCTCAGTCAATGAATACCAAATGTTTCCTTATAGGGAAATACCAAATGTTTCCTTATAGGGAAATACTGTATCAAATATGATACGAATGGCCCTAGAGGGTTAATAGATAGATAGATAGATAGATAGATAGATAGATAGATAGATAAACAGACTGAGATTAACCCTCTAGGGCCATTCGTATCATATTTGATACAGTATGAAAACAAGGCTTGAAAGAAATATTTTCCTGAAAAATGTTTTAAGAGAAATATTTTATAAATTTCAAATGAAAGCAGTACTGACTGCTCAGTCAATGAATACCAAATGTTTCCTTATAGGGAAATACCAAATGTTTCCTTATAAGGAAATACTGTATCAAATATGATACGAATGGTCCTAGAGGGTTAATAGATAGATAGATAGATAGATAGATAAACAGACTGAGATTAACCCTCTAGGGCCATTCGTATCATATTTGATACAGTATGAAAACAAGCCTTGAAAGTAATATTCTCCTGAAAAAGTTTTTAAGAGAAATATTTTATAAATTTCAAATGAAAGCAGTACTGACTGCTCAGTCAATGAATACCAAATGTTTCCTTATAGGGAAATACCAAATGTTTCCTTATAGGGAAATACTGTATCAAATATGATACGAATGGCCCTAGAGGGTTAATTCTTTGTCGAAATTATATATGAGAAGATGAATGTGAACTGTGTTTTCGTTTTGTTTTGATAGTCATTAGTTCCATTCGAAATGCTTCGAAAAATTTGGGAGGTGACGAGATTTTAAAAAGAGTTAAGACACACTTAAAGAAATCTAGAAATATTAATTCCTTTCTTGAAAGAATTTGACCAAATGTCAAATAACAGATCAGTTTGCTGTAACATAACCGCCATCTGAATATATGTCTAAAAGCTTCCATCGCACTGAATAGCTTTTATGTCGTCAATTATAAATGAATAACTCAACAACAGAATCAGAATATAAGTTGTATTCCGCGGAAAGACGGTTAGTATGTACAGAAGTGATTAGTAATATTTGCAATAGAAAGACACAAGAGTCCAATCCGTCGTAAGTCGTGTGTATACGTGAATACTTTCGGTACGCCACCGGAAGTGTGACTAACTCTTCACTGACTCGCACTGACTCTTCAGTAACTCATTAGAGACTCTCAAGTGACTCTCTACGACATTATTTAGCTGTCCCTCCCAGTAAGGGCAACATATGAAGCATGGTCAGTTTATATCTGGGCTTTCCGGGCCATATGGCTCGGCCAAAAAATGTCTGTCTATTATTCCCCAGTCGTGCTTCTACCCTTCGGCGGAACCACGACTGGGTTACTGCTCTCTGCTCGGAAGCAGAGAGCGCCCCCCGCCCGAAGGCAGAGAGCTGACAGTGTCGTAGAGTCGTCAGTCTAGTGACTCTCTTCGACTGTATTTACTAGCCTTCCCACGTAGGCTGGATGTGAAACATGGTCATTTTATAGTGGGTATTCCCGGCCATATAGCCGGGCCAAAAAATATCTGTCTATTTTTCCCCAGTCGTGGTTCTACCTTTCGGCGGAACCACGACTGGGTTATTGCTCTCTGCTCGGAAGCAGAGAGCGCCCTCTACCCGAAAGCAGGGGGCTGACAGTGTCATCGAGTCGTCGGTCTAGTGACTCTATTCGACTGTATTTACTAGCCTTCCCACGCAAGGCTGGATGTGACACATGGTCATTTTATTGTGGGTATTCCCGACCATATAGCCGGGCCAAAAAATGTCTGTCTATTTTTCCCCAGTCGTGGTTCTACCCTTTGGCGGAACAACGACTGGGTTATTGCTCTCTGCTCGGAAGCAGAGAACGCCCTCTACCCGAAGGCAGAGAGCTGACAGTGCCGTAGAGTCGTCAGTCTAGTGACTCTATTCGACTGTATTTACTAGCCTTCCCACGTAGGCTGGATGTGACACATGGTCATTTTATAGTGGGTATTCCCGGCTATATAGCCGGGCCAAAAAATGTCTGTCTATTTTTGCCCAGTCGTGGTTCTACCCTTCGGCGGAACCACGACTGGGTTATTGCTCTCTGCTCGGAAGCAGAGAACGCCCTCTACCCGAAGGCAGAGCGCTGACAGTGCCGTAGAGTCGTCAGTCTAGTGACTCTATTCGACTCTCCTGTAGAGAATCCACCATTGCTATATATAGCAATAGGAACAGTCCATTTGTAGTCAAATAGGAGCGGCGCCCTAACAATAGCTAAAGGCGTAAGCGACGTAACGCGAACATTTTATTTCCAATGTTAATCTTTGTGATAACAGATTTATGACAAGGGATACATCTGAATGACAAATATCATCGTCTTACAAAAATGTTTTTTGAAATGATGTATGGAATATTGTGTGTAATTTTGAACAATGACCCAGTCTTGAATCCAAAATTATTTTTTAATGTTTACTCTCTATAAGACCTGGAGGATATGCGAGGTATATGGTTACCTTAAGGGGTAGTTTATATGTATATGAGGAAAAGATAACTGCTAATTCAAGACTTGAACAGGTTACGATTGTAGTGATAGAGAAAGTTTTCTTCTTAAGAGTCACTTACAAATTGATATGGCGAAAGAAGCTTGTGTAACTTATCTTTCCCCATAGAATACAGTGGGAATGTGGTTAGATCGCGACAAAATAAGTGGTATGGTCTGACTGACTTAGTGTCATATCGCGTTGAATACACCGGTTCTCTCTACCCGCGATCACACAAGTTAAGCAACGTTGAGCTTGGCCCGTACTTAGATGGGAGACCACTTGGAAATGCCAAGTGCTGTAAGCGTTCTTGATGGTGCGTTGTGGTGCAGTTGATTTCTCGGAACGAGAAATCGAGGAGCAGAGTTCGAATTCCGGTTGAATGCCCTGCAGTTACTTACGCGCAAATACCCTTGGGAAAGTTATTAAGCCTTTCCGCCAGTTATGGGTTAAATAACAGGACAGATTGAGTTCTATAGACTTGGCTGGCAACCAGTCTATTAGAGCAGGTAGTGGCAAACTGTTGTGGGATAATGAAACAAAAATGCCTACCTAAGCTTTGGAGCGCATTTAGGGCAGAGTGAAAACAATAATATCACTGTTGGGCATCTACTACATCCCTGACTGTCTCCGGCAAGTCTAACCTATGTCTTGTTACCGAACCCAGATGGAATGGGAAGAGAGAGTGAGGTTGAGACCATGTGCAACTCTCCCTCACTCAAATCCAATGACAGCGCAAGTCATGACTTCTGCCATAACTTCAAAGCCCTGTGCAGATGGACTAGTGGCAAAAAGCGACAGGCTCTTCCGTGCAAAAGATTGGCTTTATCAGCCACCTCCTCACCCACCCTTAGGGACTAGGAGTCGTGGTCTTCCACGCCTGCGAGGGACGAAAATGAATGAAGTGGTATGACACTGAGAACCACAAAGAACTGAGACAAAAAAGAGAAAAACAACACTTCCGAAAAAACTAACAGAAGATATACATATTATATGTAAGTCGAGAAGAAAATAATAGCATGATTAGATTGTTGTTTTTGCTTGAATATGGAGGGGTTTGGCATGGTGGGTTAGAGCAAATTGATATGTTATTTGATTATTTCCGTATGAGTTAGAGCTTGGCGAAGCCAAGGAATGTAGTTTGCTTGAGCACTTTCCATGGAGGATTTATTTTAATGGTTTTACTCCAAGCAAGGCGGTGCCGCCACTGATGTACAGGAAGCTACGTTAGAGAGTAAAAGTTTCGGCAGGAGGAGAGTGAAGAGAAAGAACCAGTTACAGGATGTGTCCGAGAAAGGGCAAGAGAAAGATGTGAGCACAGATCCGATAAAATTTGGAAAGGTAGAATGAGAAAGGAAAAGAACAAGATACATGGGGTGATGTAAAAAGGATGAGGGAAAGACTGGAACAAGTGGATAGGAGATGGGAATTGACATTGCATTTAAATTTCTGGAGATTGTAGCTGTCAGGGAAGTACGCCTACGGAAGAGAGTTCTACAGGCGGGATGTGCGAGAAAAGAAGCTGGTGGAGTAGAATTGTCGGCTGCATTTGTTAGATTTTAACTGTAAAAGGGTGGGACGTGACCTTATTGTCAGCCTGGTTGCCCGAGTAAAGTCTTGTAGAGAAGAACCAGTGACCTGCGTTCGTCGGAATAGTCAGATTGCGTTTTCAGATCAAAAGCATCCAAGTCATCTAAAATTTGTTGTTGTCTATCGTCGCGTTGTTGAAACAGGTTCCCTGGTACCACAAACTATGGTTCATGGAAGACCGAGATCTGCTCGAACCTCTGCCAAGGCCACGTCGTACTTTTCATCTACCGCAACGAGGGTAGTTCAAGAGCGGCATCGGAGTGCGTAACATTTGCAACGTCTGCTGGGTATTTCATCTTCTGATCATTCACCAGAAAAAAAAATTTCTTAAAATAGTGTTCCATTGTTTGTCTGTTCAGCCTTGTTTACAAATTAAGAAAGATCGGAAAGAAATGGACTAAGGAATCTACTACGAATGAAGCAAGATTTGGAAGAGACAGAAAAAGAAATTTCGTAAAAATGAAGCAAGACTTAGAAAAGATGGAAAAAGAAATCTACTACGAATGAAGCATGATTTGGAAGAGGCATAATAAGAAATTTACGAGGAATGAAGCAAGATTTGGAAGACATGGAATAAGAAATTTTGTAATAATTAAACAATATTTGGAAGAGATAAAATAAGAAATTTACTAGGGATGAAGCAAGGCTTGGAAAACATGGAATAAGAAATTTAGTACGAATGAACCAACGTTTGGAAGAGACGGAACAAGTAATTTACTAGGAATGAAGCAATATTCTGATGATATGAAATAAAAATAATTAGTAAAAAGGAAGCAAGATTTGGAAGAGACGGAGTAAGAAATTTTGTGCGAATGAAGCAACATTTGGAAAAGATGGGCAAATAAATTTACTACGAATGAAGCAACATTTAGAAGAGAAGGAATAAGAAATCTACTACGAATGAAGCAACATTTAGAAGAGAAGGACTAAGAAATCTACTACGAATGAAGCAACATTTATAAGAGAAGGACTAAGAAATCTACTACGAATGAAGTAACATTTAGAAGAGAAGGACTAAGAAATCTACTACGAATGAAGCAACATTTAAAAGAGAAGGACTAAGAAATCTACTACGAATGAAGCAACATTTAGAATAGAAGGAATAAGAAATCTACTACAAATGAAGCAACAGTTATAAGAGAAGGACTAAGAAATCTACTACGAATAAAGTAAAATTTAGAAGAGAAGGAATAAGAAATCTACTACGAATGAAGCAACATTTAGAAGAGAAGGACTAAGAAATCGACTACGAATGAAGCAAAATTTAAAAGAGAAGGACTAAGAAATCTACTACGAATGAAGCAACATTTAGAATAGAAGGACTAAGAAATCTACTACAAATGAAGCAACAGTTATAAAAGAAGGATTAAGAAATCTACTACGAAAGAAGCAACATTTAGAAGAGAAGGAATAAGAAATCTACTACGAATGAAGAAACATTTAGAAGAGAAGGAATAAGAAAACTACTACGAATGAAGCAACATTTAGAAGAGAAGGAATAAGAAAACTACTACGAATGAAGCAAGATTTGGAAGAGAAAGAATAAGAAATCTACTACGAATGAAGAAACATTTAGAAGAGAAGGAATAAGAAAACTACTACGAATGAAGCAACATTTAGAAGAGAAGGAATAAGAAATCTACTACGAATGAAGCAAGATTTGGAAGTGACAGAAAAAGAAATTTCGTAAAAATGAAGCAAGACTTAGAAAAGAAGGAAAAAGAAATCTACTACGAATGAAGCATGATTTGGAAGAGGCATAATAAGAAATTTACGAGGAATGAAGCAAGATTTGGAAGAGATGGAATAAGGAATTTTGTAATAATTAAACAATATTTGGAAGAGATAAAATAAGAAATTTACTAGGGATGAAGCAAGGCTTGGAAGACATGGAATAAGAAATTTACTACGAATGAACCAACGTTTGGAAGAGACGGAACAAGTAATTTACTAGGAATGAAGCAATATTCTGATATGAAATAAAAATAATTAGTAAAAAGGAAGCAAGATTTGGAAGAGACGGAGTAAGAAATTTTGTGCGAATGAAGCAACATTTGGAAAAGATGGGCAAATATATTTACTACGAATGAAGCAACATTTATAATAGAAGGAATAAGAGATCTACTACGAATGAAGCAACATTTATAAGAGAATGACTAAGAAATCTACTACGAATGAAGCAACATTTATAAGAGAAGTCTAAGAAATCCACTACGAATGAAGCAACATTTATAAGAGAAGGACTAAGAAATCTACTACGAATGAAGCAACATTTATAAGAGAAGGACTAAAAATCTACTACGAATGAAGTAACATTTAGAAGAGAAGGAATAAGAAATCTACTACGAATGAAGCAACATTTATAGGAGAAGGAATAAGAAATCTACTACGAATGAAGTAACATTTATAAGAGAAGGAATGAGAAATCTACTACGAATGAAGTAAAATTTAGAAGAGAAGAACTAAGAAATCTACTACGAATGAAGCAACATTTAGAAGAGATAGAATAAGAAATCTACTACGAATGAGGTAAAATTTAGAAGAGAAGGACTAAGAAATCTACTACGAATGAAGCAACATTTATAAGAGAAGGACTAAGAAATCTACTACGAATGAAGTAAAATTTAGAAGAGAAGGACTAAGAAATCTACTACGAATGAAGCAACATTTAGAAGAGAAGGAATAAGAAATCTACTACGAATGAAGCAACATTTAGAATAGAAGGACTAAGAAATCTACTACGAATGAAGAAACATTTAGAAGAGAAGGATATAAGAAATCTACTACGAATGGAGCAACATTTAGAAGAGAAGGAATAAGAAATCTACTACGAATGAAGCAACATTTATAAGAGAAGGACTAAGAAATCTACTACGAATGAAGCAACATTTAGAAGAGAAGGACTAAGAAATCTACTACGAATGCAGCAACATTTAGAAGAGAAGGAATAAGAAAACTACTACGAATGAAGCAAGATTTGGAAGAGAAGGACTAAGAAATCTACTACGAATGAAGCAACATTTAGAAGAGAAGGAATAAGAAATCTACTACGAATGAAGCAAGATTTGGAAGTGACAGAAAAAGAAATTTCGTAAAAATGAAGCAAGATTTGGAAAAGATGGAAAAATAAATCTACTGTGAAAGTAGCAAGACTTAGAAAAGATGGAAAAAGAAATCTACTACGAATGAAGCATGATTTGGAAGAGGCATAATAAGAAATTTACGAGGAATGAAGCAAGATTTGGAAGAGATGGAATAAGGAATTTTGTAATAATTAAACAATATTTGGAAGAGATAAAATAAGAAATTTACTAGGGATGAAGCAAGGCTTGGAAAACATGGAATAAGAAATTTAGTACGAATGAACCAACCGTTTGGAAGAGACGGAACAAGTAATTTACTAGGAATGAAGCAATATTCTGATGATATGAAATAAAAATAATTAGTAAAAAGGAAGCAAGATTTGGAAGAGACGGAGTAAGAAATTTTGTGCGAATGAAGCAACATTTGGAAAAGATGGAATAAGATATTTATAAGGAATGAAACAAAACTTGGAAGATATGGGCAAAGAAATTTTGTATGAATAAATCAATATTTAAAAGAGAAGGAATGAGAAATCTACTACGAATGAAGCAACATTCAAAATTTTTATGAAATATATAATTTAGTAAGAATGAAGCAAAATTTGAAAGAGGCAGAAAAAAATTTACTAGGGATGAAGCAAGACTTTGAAGACATGGAATAAGGAATTTACAACAAATGATGCAAGACTTGGAAGATATGGAATTAGAAATTTTGTTAGAATTAAGCAATATTTGGTAGAGATAGACTAAGATGTCTACTACAAATGAAACAACATTTACAAAATATGGAATAAGAAATTTAGTAAGAATGAAGCAATACTTGGAAGAGGCGGAATAAGAAATTTACTAGGAATGAAGCAAGACTTTGAAGACATGGAATAAGAAATTTACTACGAATGAAACAACATTTGGAAAATATGGAATAAGAAATTTAGTAAGAATGAAGCAATATTTGAAAGAGGCGGAATAAGAAATTTACTAGGGATGAAGCAAGACTTTGAAGACATGGAATAAGAAATTTGCTACGAATGAAGCAACATTTGGAAAATATGGAATAAGAAATTTAGTAAGAATGAAGCAATATTTGGAAGAGGTGGAATAAGAAATTTACTACGAATGAAGCAACATTTATAAGAGAAGGAATAAGAAATCTACTACGAATGAAGTAACATTTATAAGAGAAGGAATAAGAAATCTACTACGAATGAAGTAACATTTATAAGAGAAGGAATAAGAAATCTACTACGAATGAAGCAACATTTATAAGAGAAGGAATAAGAAATCTACTACGAATGAAGTAACATTTATAAGAGAAGGAATAAGAAATCTACTACGAATGAAGCAACATTGATAAGAGATGGAATAAGAAGTCTACTACGAATGAAGCAACATTTATAAGAGAAGGAATAAGAAATCTACTACGAATGAAGCAACATTTATAACAGAAGGAATAAGAAATCTACTACGAATGAAGCAAGATTTGGAAGAGACAGAAAAAGAAATTTCGTAAAAATGAAGCACGATTTGGAAAAGATGGAAAAAGAAATCTACTACGAATGAAGCATGATTTGGAAGAGGCATAATAAGAAATTTACGAGGAATGAAGCAAGATTTGGAAGAGATGGAATAAGAAATCTACTACGAATGAAGCATGATTTGGGAGAGGCATAATAAGAAATTTACGATGAATGAAGCAAGATTTGGAAGAAATGGAATAAGGAATTTTTTAATAATTAAACAATATTTGGAAGAGATAAAATAAGAAATTTACTAGGGATGAAGCAAGGCTTGGAAAACATGGAATAAGAAATTTAGTATGAATGAACCAACGTTTGGAAGAGACGGAGCAAGTAATTTACTAGGAATGAAGCAGTATTCTGATGATATGAATTTTGTATGAATAAATCAACATTTAAAAGAGAAGGAATAAGAAATCTACTACGAATGAAGCAACATTCAAAATTTTTATGAAATAAGTAATTTAGTAAGAATGAAGCAAAATTTGAAAGAGGCAGAAAAAAATTTACTAGGGATGAAGCAAGACTTTGAAGATATGGAATTAGGAGTTTTGTTGGAATTAAGCAATATTTGGTAGAGATAGAATAAGAAGTCTACTACGAATGAAACAACAGTTAGAAAATATGGAATAAAAAATTTAGTAAGAATGAAACAATATTTGGAAGAGGCGGAATAAGAAATTTACTAGGGATGAAGCAAGACTTTGAAGACATGGAATAAGGAATTTACAACGAATGATGCAAGACTTGGAAGATATGGAATTAGAAATTTTGTTAGAACTAAGCAGTATTTGGTAGAGATAGACAAAGATGTCTACTACAAATGAAACAACATTTACAAAATATGGAATAAGAAATTTAGTAAGAATGAAGCAATATTTGAAAGAGGCGGAATAAGAAATTTACTAGGAATGAAGCAAGACTTTGAAGACATGGAATAAGAAATTTACTACGAATGAAGCAACATTTGGAAAATATGGAATGAGAAATTTAGTAAGAATGAAGCAATATTTGGAAGAGGCGGAATAAGAAATTTACTAGGAATGAAGCAAGACTTTGAAGACATGGAATAAAAAATTTACTACGAATGAAGCAACATTTGGAAAATATGGAATAAGAAATTTAGTAAGAATGAAGCAATATTTGGAAGAGGCGGAATAATAAATTTACTAGGAATGAAGCAAGACTTTGAAGACATGGAATAAGAAATTTACTACGAATGAAGCAACATTTGGAAAATATGGAATAAGAAATTTAGTAAGAATTATGCAATATTTGGATGAGGCGGAATAAGAAATTTACTAGGAATGAAGCAAGAGTTTGAAGACATGGAATAAGAAATTTACTACGAATGAAGCAACATTTGGAAAATATGGAATAAGAAATTTAGCAAGAATGAAGCAATATTTGGAAGAGGCGGAATAAGAAATTTACTAGGAATGAAGCAAGACTTTGAAGACATGGAATAAGAAATTTACTACGAATGAAGCAACATTTGGAAAATATGGAATAAGAAATTTAGTAAGAATGAAGCAATATTTGGAAGAGGCGGAATAATAAATTTACTAGGAATGAAGCAAGACTTTGAAGACATGGAATAAGAAATTTACTACGAATGAAGCAACATTTGGAAAATATGGAATAAGAAATTTAGTAAGAATGAAGCAATATTTGAAGAGGCGGAATAAGAAATTTACTAGGAATGAAGCAAGACTTTGAAGACATGGAATAGAAAATTTACTACGAATGAAGCAACATTTGGAAAATATGGAATAAGAAATTTAGTAAGAATGAAGCAATATTTGGAAGAGGCGGAATAAGAAATTTACTAGGAATGAAGCAAGACTTTGAAGACATGGAATATGAAATTTACTACGAATGAAGCAACATTTTGAAAATATGGAATAAGAAATTTAGTAA
>JBBBDQ010002171.1:1120000-1132500 GCA_037127315.1 Ascarosepion bandense | reverse complement strand
TATATATATGGTTACTAATATATGGTTAATGGTTACTTTTATATACATACATACACACACACACATATATATATATATTCAGAAATTATAACATGAATATGTTATAATATCACTACAAAAGTAGCTATTTTTGTTTCGGCACTTCTGTTTTATCAATTGATGAGGCTTATTTCAATTTGAAGGGTTTTAAAAGGTTAAATACAAGCAAAAACCCTTTAATCAAGGAAGCATTGTTGCATAGACAGTGTGGACCAATCAGAATAAAGTAACTTCTAATTTGGAAAATATGTGAGCGGGCTCAAAAAAATTTTTTTGGGCATTAGCATTAATATTTGATTAAATTGAGACCAGCTTTTATTAATTGACTATTAGATTCACTTTATCATTATTACAAATTTTAAAATATTCTACGTTTGACAATTTATTAGATTTAGAAAGTCATTCGTATAGTAAACGAGGAAAAGAAAGAACGCATACATATAAAATAAACCTACAAACATCCACACATATACAAATCGACGAGTATACACACATACACTGACAAACACTTATACAGATTAACATACGCACGTATATATATAAATACACAACTTTAAAAATTTTGTTTGTTAAATTTTAAAGTAAAATTTGGAAACAGACTGAACCGCCACAATAGTGGATACACGTGTTAGCGAATTCGTGACATGACTAGCCATGAATGAATGAGGTCATGGCAGACACAATTATATTTCAGTTCATGAACACATAAAAATAATTAGATATATACTCACGTAAATACACAAGCTAAAAACAAAAACGTACAGGACTAAAATCTCCACAGATCATCATATACAATATATATATATATATATATATATATAATCACATACGTGAAAATAATTATACAAAGCTTCTGGCATCGAAGTCAGTAGATACACTACACCAATCAAATGCGTATGCATGTACAAAACATCACACATATGCATACATAAACCAAGCCCCATATTGTTCACATATTGCCTGATTATTTACGATAAATTTTATACGTATAGACTGGTATCATTCCTGGTCGAGTGGTCTAAGACGCGCCAGATCAATTGATGGCTTTCCCTATGTTGATAGGGATCGCAGATTCGAATCCTACCTAATGACACACATTTTCGTACTAAATTTATCGTAAATACTCAGGCCGGTAGAAATAAATATATAAATTTATTGTTTGATTAAAACAGAATATCTAATCGAATACGAGTATCGATTAAAAATAATGCTCAAACAAATAATTTCAATATGTCGGTTGTTAAAACCAATTCGTTAATTTTAGGGATTTTCCGTAATATATATATATATATGTGTGTGTGTGTGTGTGTGTGTGTGTGTGTGTGTGTGTGTGTGTGTGTGTTTATGTGAAGTACTCTGTCTTTTAAGAATGTTTCGTAAAAAACGAAGGACAATGATTTTATTAATTTTTTATTTAATTTTTCTAGTTTTCGTGTTCCTTTTTTCTGGATATAAAGAATGCAAAAATGTTCCGTAGTTATTTATTTTCTAAGCGCTTTCAGCCAATTTACTGGCCATTCCCAAAGATGTTATATTTCCAATGTTGTTTTTTTCATCTCGTGTTTTGACTGAAACGTAATTTGTTATGTGATTTTGAGAAGAAGCGTTCGTTCAAATTCTCACGTGCCGCACGCGACTGAAAATCTTTCTATATATAAAAAAAGGTTCAGCACCCCATTAGCACTTTTAAATAATGTAAGGTTGATGGTAGGAGAAAAATAATTTTTGTATTTTCGACCAGAATTTTCCTTTAGGGTTCTTGTAAATAATGGATTAATAAATGGGTTTTTTGCCACTTTGACACTTTGATTTCATAAGTGGCATGCAAGGCGTTTACTCAATATATATATATATATAAGCGTTTCCGTCTTTTCGTAAGGATGAAATGCCCTACATTAAATTAAGTAACTTTTTTTTTTTTTTTTTTTTATAAGCGTTTCACCCCGAGCAAGGCATGTCACTGCCACTACTGTGCAGGGGGCTACGTAGAGTGGAGAAAGGCTGGTTAAATATAGGAAATAACAGAGGGTGGGTGATAGGCGGGTGAGGATACCGAGAATGAGGGTTGGGTAGATGAGAGTGTTGTGAGAATAGTTGTGAGTTAGTGTGATAGGAGGTGTCTATTGACCCTACATTTAAACACCTGGAGATTGTAACTGTCGGGAAAGCAGACTTGTGGAAGGGAGTTCCACAGGCGGGAAGCGCGAGAAAAGAAGCTGTTGGAGTAGAATTTACGGTTACATCTTATTTGTTTAACTGTAAAAGGGTGGGACCTAGTTGCTAATCTAGTATCTCGTGTAAATTCGTGCTTAGGAGGCACCAGTGATCTAAGCTCATCGGAGCAGAAGCCATGAAAGTACTTGTAGAAGAGGCACAGGGAAGCTACATCACGCCGGTGTGAGAGCGGCTGCAGCCGGTCTGCCAAGTCAGTATCAACCACGTTACAGATCCTCCTTTGTATTTTGTCAAGAAGCCCAAGGAGAGCATCAGGGGCACCCGACCAGATATGGCAGCAATATTCAATACACGGGCGGATGGTAGATTTTAATTCCCAGTGCGCTGCTGGTTATGTGGAGAGTACAACCTTACATTTGGAAACAAAAATTAATCAACATGTACCTTCTAAAATACGACTTGGCAAAATGAATAAGGTGTTACTTTCCCTCTACAAATATGGAATCGGCTATTGCTCAACACCTAGTAGAGAATATAGCCTGTGACAAATCGTATAGAAAAGAGTGGTTCAAAATTTTACATGAAGCTGGTTGCAATAATCATTTAAAGATTTTGGAATCAGTCTGTATATCATTACGGAAGCCTTGTCTTTGCCGGCAGAAGGATTTGGGAAGTCTGTTTATTCGTTGGGGGATATTTACACGCGATTTGTCTTTCCCTCGTTATATATATATATATATATCGTTTTCACCCCGTTTTTGTCTTCATTTTTGTTGCTGTTCTTTTTGTTTGATTTACAGTTCCAACGATTTTCTCCTGATGCGATGTTGGACGAAAGGGCTTTTGAGACTGTTAATAAACTCCTTGTTTTTAAAGTATATATATAGACTTACCTGTCACCTTTCTGAAAAAAGTACAAGTAAACAACATTTCTCAGAAAAGCATAACCATGTAGGTAATATCAGACAGATTTTAGTCAACAATACAGTAATCCTCACTCATACACACAGTAAAAAGAACCTTCAGATATTGGAAGCCATCTACAGTAAATTCAAACAACCCACACTTAATAAAATCACGTTTAAATCTGGTCATTACACATTACATTGCATTTAAATATATGGTTCTGTTATCATTTCAAGCTCTCATGCGGTGTGACGTCATAGAAAGGCATTGCAAATCTGCGAACTGCGTTTGCTATTTTGGTAACTGTTGCCGTTGCTTAGCGGAGTTTTATGTCAACACAAGATAAAATCGTCGCTGATGATGGATGCTTTTGTGCTAACGTCCTTGTGACCTCTATGAAAATGGCTCATGTGAGCCGAAAGCTTAGAATCAATTTAATAAAAAATTATCCAAATGTTGGAGAATTTTTGTCTTTATTTTCAACTGAAATTAGAGCCAAAATACGATGTTTAGAACGGCTCATGATTCAACATAACATACATTCATTGTCTCTTATATTTAACAGTATATGTTTAGAAAATTATCTGCTGCCTCGATACATTAATATATATATATATATATATATATGTGTGTGTGTGTGTGTGTGTGAGAGAGAGAGAGAGAGAGAGAGAGAGAGAGAGAGAGTGTGTGTTCGTGTGTTTGATATAATGGATTCTATATAGATCATTGTTAACGTGGAGAAAATGAAATAATGGATATTGCCATGGCGCTTATGATGGATCTATAATGGAAGATTTGATTTGATTTCAGCAGAGGGACGTGCAGAGGGAAATTAGAAACATGTGACATTCTGCAGATTGATATAAGTTCATGACTTATGGATTTACCTTTCAACCAGAACACTGGTTTCTATCTATCTATCTATCTATCTATCTATCTATCTATCTATCTATCTATCTATCTATCTATCTATCTATCTTAGTCGGTTCTTGCAGAGGGCGCCAGAAATTCCTCTCTTATAACACTAAAATAAAAACCAACAATATAATGTTATAAGATTAGTGGTAATGGCGTCTTCATCTATCTAATCACCTGGCATTACGGGTGGCGTATTTATGCGAGGTATACGTAGGAAGTAATATCTATCTATCTATCTATCTATCTATCTATCTATCTATCTATCCCCGTTTTTTCGTTCATATCTATCTATCTATCTATCTATCTATCTATCTATCTATCTATCTATCTATCCCCGTTTGTTCGTTCATATCTATCTATCTATCTATCTATCTATCTATCTATCTAAACTTATTTATAAATGGAACTTTGTCTGTGTGTGCGACTGTGTGCGTGTGTGTGTGTGTGTGTGTGTGTGTGTGTGTGTGTGTGTGTGTGTGCGTCCGTTACCTATAGACTCCGAAACGGCTGAACTGATTCTCTTGAAAATTTACACAGTTGTACAATAAGCGACTGAGAGTGTTTTTAGCTAGGTTTTTTGTCGAGGTATCCTCGATAAATATCGAAATCGATTATCGAAAAAATCGGGTTATAGAAGGATTGGTCGTATTTTAATCAAATTTCATACACTCATAGACAAAGACGTAAGAAACGATATTCAGATCTTTCAACGTTGCAGTTACTACAATAGTGCAGAAAATCGATATAATATATATATATATATAAACGTCAAGATGTTTGTGTCTGTGTCTGTTTATCTGCCTGTATGTCTGTATTTTTTTCAACCCTTTTATTTTAGTTTTTGCTTCGGGTTTTGCTCTAAGTAGGTATAATTGTAGTTCTTAGTCTCAGCCATGATACCATTTAATCAGAGGACTTATTTAGCCTTCAAAATTCAGTTTACAACGAAAAAACGTATTTGATATCGATACCAGCAAATCAAAATATGGCATGCATCATTTCATTTTTCTTATAAATATATATATATATATATATATATATATATTGGAAAATTAAGGAAATATTTTGGAAAATATTGATTGAAACATTGATAAAAAAAAGTTTTCTATTCATATTTGAATATTGATACGTGTGTGGAACTATGTAGCAAAGCTGACTTGGAAATGACGATAAACAACATCCGGCAGCATGGGCACTTAACAGGAGCCGCTGGGGTGCGTGTAACCACCTCTTTTTTGCTGTTATTTCCATGTCTACCCTGACCCAAGGTGGTATCACAAGTTATGCTCACAGATTTGGGCAAATATTTAACACCCAAACACGGGTTAAAGCATTATAGTAAAATACCAACAATACAACTGTGAAAAAAAAATACTAGCAACATACCTTTAAAAAAGTAGAAGCAATACAATTTGAAACCGTTTATTAATATCATTATTAACTACCTGGTGAGACATTGTTCTTTTACTGTCAAGACAAAATGTTAAATTTTTCTAATAGTTTTTTCTCATGTTTTAACGTAATAATTATATATATATATATATATATATATATTATAGTCATCCTCAGACAGATCTGTTTCGCTGTATTACAGCTCATCAGTACGGCTTAGACTCCCGTCGTTTCCTAACCCTGGATCGAAACCCGACCGCAATGGCGTCAGTCGACGATTCTACCCCTAGGCCACGAGCGTCCAGTAGAAGAAGGCAGGCAGGCTTTTTAGCGCGTATAAACACGCCCAATAGTTAGAGTGATCCAATTCATTATCGAATGAGCGGTGCGTAAATATATATATATATATACTGTTTTGTGTCAACACAAGATAAAATCGTCGGTGATGGTGGACGTTTTTGTGTCACCGTCCTTATAACCTCTCTGAAGATGACTCATGTGAGCCGAAAGCTTAGAATCAACTTAATAGAAATTATCCAAATATTGGAGAATTTTTTAATTTATTTTCAACTGAAATTAAAGCCAAAATACGATGTTTAGAACGGCTCATGATTAAACATAATAGACATTCATTGTCTCTTATATATAACAGTATATGTTTAGAAAGTTATTTGCTGCCTCGATACACTATATATATAATTGGATTCTTCTATATCTACACCGTATGGTTATATATATATATATATATATATATATATATATATATATATTTATGTTATCATCATTTGTTCTTTCAACATAGAATGTGAATACCAGCTTTGGTATAGCGTAAAATTAAAAGCAGTTCAATTTGACAATCTTCTGCTAACCCCACCAATCAAAGAAAATTGCAAATAAAAGTGGTTGTTTTTCAGACCTTACGATTTGTTTCTGTCCGATTACATAATTTTTTTAAGGAGCTGAAATCGCACAATATTCAGAGGCTGGCCAATTTTAAGTAAATCCCTCCCAATAAACTCAATTCCAAAATTTGAGTTTATTACTATGTAGAAAACCTTAAACACATTTTGTCCTCCGTCATGATTTTACAGTGATTAATATTAAATATCAATGCTGTTCTGAATATTCAGGATAAACTATTCCCATTTTAACACACACGTACCAGCTAATTTCAGTCGAGGGTAATATGAAAATATTCATGAGCTCGTAAATACATCCGGTTCTGCGTTTGCAGAATTTTAAATAAATAAACTGATTTGTGCCTCATCATTACCAGAGAAAATTACCAATCAGCAGACACATTCGGAGTAATATTTGAATTTTCTTTCATCCTGGAAGTTTTTTTTTATTCCTGAACCCATCTTGCACATATACAAATCAACCATTCGGCCGTGCAGGGAATACTGTTATGTCTGGTAAAGCGCCCCCGCTGTTCGTCTCAGTGTTTTCGACAGGCTCCAAAGGAGAATCTGCATTGTGATTGGTCCCGACCTGACAGCTTGACTCCAGCCTCTTTCTTATCGGATGGATGTGGCTTCCCTCTGTCTCTTCTATAAATATTTTCATGACTTCTGCTCCGATGAACTTAGGTCACTGGTGCCCCCTCCACAAGAATTTACTCGGGCAACGAGACTGACAACAAAGTCTCACCCTTTTACATTTAGATCAACGAAATGAAGGCGACAATTCTACTCTCCCAGTTTCTTTAGTCGCGCTTCCCGCCTCTGGAACTCTCTTCCATACACTTGTTTCCTGACGGCTACAACCTCCAGGAATTTAAATGCAAAGTCAATTCTCATCTTTTATCCACTTAACTCCAGTTCTTTCCATATCACCCCGTGTATCTTGTTCTTTTTCTTTCTCTCTACTTCCGCGACTGTCTTCACTCCTGTGTTCACATCCTTCTCTTGCCCTTTCTCTTCCACCCTGTAGCTGGTTTTGTCTTTGTCTTCACTCTCCTCCTGCCTAATACTTTAACTCTCTATATAATTCCAGCTCTTTCTACATCACTCCGTGTATCTTGTTCGTTTTCTTTCTCACTTCGTAACTGTCTTCACTCCTGTGTTCACTTCCTTCTCCTGCCCTTTCGCTTTCACCCCATGCAGCTGGTTCGCCTTTGTCTTCACTCTCCTCGTGCTTAATACTTTAACTCTCTTATGTAACCATCTGCACATCAATGGCTTTACCTCCTTGCTTGTGGTGAAATCATTAAAAACAATCTGTGTATGTTAAATCTAGGCAATTTTTCCTTTCTTAGACGGCGGAATGGTTGCTGAGTCTAAATAAAATCTGTTATGGGTTTATCTTGCTGATTTTCTAACAGTATTTCTCATATTTTAAATTTGTTTTTGTTATAGTGGAACATCCCCCCCCCCCGAGAATAGAATGCCCTACATGATAAAAGACGGTAACGAGCGGTACGAAGAGGAAAGGTCTTGGGCGAGTTATGATCCAATTCGAGATTCCCAACCTCCCCAGGTTGTTTTGGCCTCCTTTTATCTCGTCTGGTTCAGCCTTTTATTGTCCCACTCCATTAATTTTTTACCCTTCTCCCCACTCTCTTAGCGAGTGTGCTTCTTGATTTCGCCGTTTGGCGGAATACAGCGGCCACTCTTTATTCTGGGATGGACGGTTCTTACTAACATAGATTATTATTTTAGTTAAAAATTTGTTGTATTTTCAGTTTATTTTTGGGTTCATCCCCCTCCCATCATTTCATTTTTCATTAAATATTTCATATTATATTGTACATAATTATTGTATATATTATATTGTACATAATTACAATTTTATTGTCATGGGTTATTCTCCCTATTTTAAGGTGCCCCATTTTAAGTTTGTGGCATTGTGGTGTATGAAGGATTGGGAGTAGATGGATAGCTTCTTTTGGTGACTGAGCAAATTGTAACGAATGAATGGGTCGTTAGTGTTTAGCAAGGTATAGGATAGTTAAGCGAGAACCAACCTCTCCCCCTCCCCTTTTCGGCTTTGTGCCATAATTTTGTATTTATTGCAAAATAAATAGTGGGAAGGTCTTAGGCGAAGGCATTCACTTTTCGATAGTCGATTCCGCTCCAACCCGTGGCTTGCCTATATGTGTATTATTGTTAATTGTACCTTCGTACAATAAATCTGTTATACCTTATTCCTGGTGATGAGTACCATTCTTCAACTGATCTATTTACACTGTATTCCTTTTCGGGATATATCAGTTTTGAACATATATTTTGTCCTGGATTGGTTCTTAGGAACAAGGAGCGATAACCGCTTATCTCTTTTTTTACAGTTATATTTTTATCCAACATTTTAGACTGACTAAATTTAACAGCGAAAAAGTCTTGTCAGGATTTGTCATTGGCGGCCACTTTCTCGACAATATAAGACTAGCAGTATAGCCTGGTGTTGCTCGGGTGTAATGAAAGCATTAAAACTAATCCATGGTCCTGGAGATCAGACTCAGCCTAAAGAATATTTGAAATAATAAAATAATTGCGACAATTTACCAATCGCACCTTATATATATATATATATATATATATATACTAGCAGTATAGCCCGGCGTTACTAGGGTGTAATGAAAGCTTTAAAACTAATCCATGGTCCTGGAGCTCAGACTCTTTGGACGTTGACACGAAAGACTAAAAAGCAATAGTTGTTTCCAGTCAAAGCGAAACTGTAGACTGAAAGAAAAATGAATGGATGTAAGTCAAATTTTGATTTCCTGGTATCGATATCAAATACGTTTTTTTTCGTCGTAAACTGAATTTTGAAGGCTAAATAAGTCCTCTGAGTAAATGGTATCATGGCTGAGACTAAGAACTACAATTATACCTACTTAGAGCCAAACCCGAAGCAAAAACTAAAATAAAAGGGCTGAAAAAATACAGACATACAGGCAGATAAACCGACACACACACGAACATTTTGACTTTCATATATATATATATATATATATATATATATATATTATCGATTTTCTGCACTATTGTAAGAACTGCAACCTTGAAACTCCTGAATATCGTTTCTTATGTTTTTGTCTATGAGTGTATCAAATTTGATTAAAACCGGACCACACCTTCTATAACCCGATTTTTTCGATTATCCATTTTCGATCTTTATCGGGGGTATTTAGCAGAAGTACCTCGACACAAAACCTAGCTAAGAACACTCGCAGATGCTTACAGTATAACTGTGTAAATTTTCAAGAAAATCGTTCAGCCGTTTCGGAGTCTATAGGTAACGGACACACATACACAGACACACAGACAGACAAAGTTCTATTTATATATAAGTTTAAATATGCAGATGATACAATGCTAATAGTAGGTACAGAAATGAAGCAACAAAACCTCCTGCAGGAAGGGATTAAAGAAAGTGGAAAAAAAAGACTACATATAAACTACAAGGAAACTGGATGCATGGTCATCAATAAAAATAGGAGCCTAAATTGCCTACTACAAGTCGGTGATGAATGTGCAAGAAATTTTGGGAAAGAAAGTGCAACACTGGGAGCCATAGTCAAATTGGCATTGCTGAGGAGGCATTCCGGAAACTGGATAGAGTATTGAAAGACAAAGAGAGTACTGGATTGCTATGAGATGTCTGTTCTTTAATATGGTATCGAATACTAAACATAAGCCATCTTCAGAGAGATTAAAGGGACGTTAACATAAAGACATCAACCATCAAATATGATTTTATCTTGTGTTGACATAAAACTTTGCTATGCAACGATAACAGTCAACGAATAGCAGATGCAGTTTGTAAATATGTAATGCGGTTCTATGACGTCACACCGCATGAGAGACCGAAATGTTAACAGAACCATATGTCGAAATGCAATGTAATGTGTTGTGACCAGATTGAAACGTGGTTTTATTATGTGTGGGTTGATTTGATTTAACTTCTCTGAAGATGGCTCATGTGAGCCTGAAAGCTTAGAACCGGCATAATAAAAAATATCCAAATTTTGGAGAATTTTTGTATTTATTTTCACCTGAAATTAAAACCAAATTACGATGTTTAAAACGTCTCATGATTAAACATAATAGAAATTCATTTTCTGTTATGTAAATATATATATACGGGTTTTCTTCTGCTATTTAAAATATATATTGTAAAAGATTTTATTTGCTTTTTCAATATATATATATATATATATATATATATATATGTGTGTGTGTGTGTGTGTGTGTGTGTGTGTGTGTGTGAAGAGGACCAACATTTTTACAATTCAGAGTTCTCCGGCATTTACTTTTTTTATTAATAAAAAATCTCAATACAACAGATATTGTGGAACAAAATATAATTAAATTTGTTTTTTATTAAAAATTAATATATTTACCTCCTCATCAGGTAATGTTAGATGATCTAACATTGCCTGATGACGAGGTAAAAATTTCGAAACAAATTTCCGTGCCACAATGTAATATATATATATATATATATATATATATATATATATATATATATATATATGTATGTATAAGTGGATATTGTTGTCAAAACGCATAGTCGATAATCTGTTTCAGGCTAAACGCAATCGCCAGGCCAAAAAAGTGGACATTGACGTCAACACCCAAAAGCAACGCTCTTTTTTTCTGCTAAATACAATCGTCTGGGCATATATATAAATATAAACGTTGCTATTAAAGTCAAAATCTGAGGTCACTAGCTTATATATATATATTTTCATCCGCAGACAGATCTGTTTCACGGTATCACAGCTCATCAGTACGGTTAGATTCCGATTGCTTTTTAACCCAGGATTGAAACCCGTCCGAAGTGACGTCAGTTGGTGACTCTACCTCTGGGCCATGGGGAGTCCGGTGAAAGAAGGCATACTTTTTAACGCATATCATTATACGCGCCCAATAGCTAGAGTGATCTAATTCCTTTTACTGAATGAGCGATGCGTACACGCCAGAGTAGCTACTCTTTTTCAAAGTCCACCATTCTTCCAGAGTGCTCAATCAGGGTGTGAGAGCGTAAATATACATATACATATACATATATAATAATGAACCTTATCACAGTAAGGCAGCACTAATAATAACAGACTGAACTTCCAAAAATAGTGCTAACTTAACAGTAATTTAAACCGTCTTGTAATCCGGCAAGAACTAACTCGTGGGTTAAATAATGGGGGGGGGGGGGGGGAGAAAAAAGGAAACAAACAGCGCACAAGAACAATACGTCTAGTGCCCGTTAGAAAGAAAAAAAAAAACCGAGACGAAACCTTAACAATAAAGTGCTCGATATGAAAGTACGAAAGTAGAGCAAGAATACAATATAAGAAATCTAGAAGCGAGCCACCACCTACCGCGGTTTCACACAACGGTTCTTCAGGGTAAGAACCGTAGTGTGAAACGGCGGTAGGTGGTGGCTCGCTTTTAGATTTTTTGTATTATATATATATATATATATATAGGAGAGAATAATCCAAAAGATTTCCCCATAATTAATATAAAATATCAATTAAATAAAATAAGAGCTCGATGGCTATTTATCCAGAGGAAAATATAAAATATTAAGAGGGAACCAACATATAATTAAACGACTATAAATTTATTTCAGCAATGTAAAAATTTTTTACAATTTCCTCGTTCTGACCATTGATGAATAAATAAATGTTAATTTCACTCAGATTATTATATATATATATATATATATATATATATATATATATAGTCATTCGCTTTCATATATATAATCATATAATTATGAATTAAAAGTACATTGCCACGCGGAAATTTCTGTCTCGTAATAGATTCTCGTCATCAGGCAACATTTTAATTTCTAATTATATGATTAAATTATGCTCTATAATATTTATTGTTTTGAGCACTGTTAAAATATAGTATATATATATTACATATTATATATAATTTATATATATATATAATATATATATTATATATAATTTATATATATATATATATAAATCCAGGTAAAAAGGACACAAGGTTTTACGATCTTGAGTTCCCTTATATTTATTTTATATATATATATATGAACAATGATGTTAACATTCAAAGGCGACTTTCTTTTTTAAGCGAACCTGAAGCAAA
>JBBBDQ010002171.1:1040000-1115000 GCA_037127315.1 Ascarosepion bandense | reverse complement strand
CTTACATCCATTCATTTTTTTTTCAGTCTACGGTTTTGCTTTAACTGGAAACAACTATTGATTCTTAGTCGTTCGTTTCAACGTCCCAAAAGTCTGAGCTCCAGTACCATGGATTAGTTTTAAAGCTTTCATTACATTTAAAGCTAGTATATATATATATATATATATATATATATATATATATTGTTTAATACTTATTTTTTCGTCCTCATACGGTCAGACCATTACACATTTTTCACAGATCTACATTTAAAATAGAAAAATTAAAAAACAATACAAAATTGGCTAACCATGTTTGGAAATTGAAATCAAAATATGAAAAATATCCAAACATAACGTGGAGCATTGTAAAAACAGCCAAGCCTTACAATGTTGGACAAATATGTAGACTGTGCCATGAAAAAAATTTAGAAATTATGACATACCCATATAAAGACGAACTGTTAAATGAAGGAACAGGAATTATGACAAAATGCATCCACACTAAGAAATACCTTTTAGGTTCATACAAACATGGATGAAAACGTCATAATTCGTTTGAATTTAAATACGCGTTCATAAATTCCTTACCACGTGAACGTTCAAATAAAACACCGTTACAAGAGCATTCTTAAAAAGAAAACGGTAAAAGGTAAAATCAGTTATTAAAAATCGCCTGAAGACACCATTCATGGTAGAAACCTGGGTAGTGAAATAACGCGTTTAAAAATGTAATATATATATATATATATATATATATATATATATATATATATATATATAGATATATAGATATATATATATGTTGTATACCAATAAACAGACAAACACGGGTATATATAAAAATATATGACTTATATTTTTATTGATGAACGATGGACCGTGTAGCCTAGTGAACAGAGAGTGAGAGCGCGCTTCTAAGGGTTGACGGGGTGACGGGGGGTGTCGTCGTATCTGTTGCTCCTCTACGTCTCTCTGACTAGACTGCCGTGAAATCCGTGCCTGAGGTCTTTTTATCTCCAAACCGGTACTTCCGATTTTTGCCTCGCCTACGCACGCCCACGTAATTCTCAGGGACACCTGTTCTGCTTGCCTCTTGTAGCCATTTCCGCTACTGCCGGAAATAAGGTCAAACAAACATCCGTTCCTTTCAACGGCCGGAAAACGCCCCCGCTTGCATCAGCTTCCTTCTTCGGGTGGGGCCAGATTATTATATTACATATATATAATATTTTAGAACATGTACAAATTCTTTTACAGGTATCCACTACAAATTGTACATTTTGTTGCGACATTGGACTTACAATGTCACATCAGGTGGTGTGGAAAGGAATGGAAGTCCTGTTTTCTTAGCGATAAGGGGATAAGTCTTGTAAATTGTCCGTTAGAATTTTGAAGAAAATGGGGTGGGTAGGGGATACAGTTGATTAATGAAAGTGTCGGGAATTTTGTAGACAGATTTAACATTAGAAAATGGTTTATATGTTTTTATGGCCCCCTGGCTAGACTTTATTCTTTAGATTTATCAGATGGGGGGAGTAAGGAGGTGTAAATTGTGGCAAGGGATGCGATTGAACCTATACTAAATGTTTATTTTTACAACTATAGAATATTTTTGTATTTAAACACGGTTTTTATAATTAATCTAATTTTGTATATCTTACCGTAATTTTGAATTTATGGTATATTTCATACTACTTTTAGTATTTATTGCCAAGTGGATAATTCTAAATGAAAAAATAATGGTTCTTTTTTTAATACTACACAATAACATGTGCGTCAAATGTGTTTCTCTGGTGTCCACTTTTTGTGCTCTCTTCCCCATGCTAGTCTCTTCTTCTTATTGGCTGGCCGAAGCAAAGACTTGCTGGTTGTCTTGTTAACTTTTGCAAAGTAATAATAACACACACACACACACACACACACACACACACACACACACACACACATATATATATATATATATATGTGTGTGTGTGTGTGTGTGTGTGTGTGTTAATGCAGGTTTCATTGAATAATATAGACAAGTTTTGTCTATTAATTTTGTGTAGGATCCGTTCATACCGTCTGATATACTTGATGGTGACGTCGTTGAAAGACAACAAAAAATCACAGTAATTGTTGATTTTTTTATCGGGTCTAAGCTTTCGGCTCACATAAGCCATTATCAAAGAGTAAATATTAACACACAGTAAACATAGAACATTTAAGTTATTAACAATAAAGAGAATTGAATTAAAAATATAAGTCCATCCCTACCGTTGCGGATGGCCGAAGACAGTGACAAAATAGTGGCGTTGTGGTCCCTGGTCTGATTACAGGCATTTGTTTATTATTTTCTTGTTTAAGTATGTACGTGTTATCAACAAGCGTTTTTTCAGAAGTTTGCATTATATATATATATATATAATGCAAAAACATTTTTAGATATAAATCATATTGTTCATGTAACAGACATATTTTCATATGAATTCAGATTTTTTATATGAAATAAAAAATTTTCTCATTAAAATTCATTAAAATTTTAATACCTTTTTAATATTGGTGTTTTCAAACGGATGGCTTTCCTAAAATTGCATGCATGTCATTTGAAATGGTAAATAATCTATACTGATGTATTATAAGCAATTTGAAATTTAGTGTATATCATTTCGTTGAAAAGTTCAGACGTGTATTCTTCAATCCTCAGTAATTTTAACTTGGCATAAAATGGCAACCATATTAAATATATCATTTTTTTCTTGTTTCAGATTTGTGTGACAATAATCTGTTGAATTACAAACAAATTTAGCAAAATGTCCAGTAAACTTGAGCGCCGTATTGCAATTATTGTGGCCCTACGTTGTGGCCGTACGCCCAAAGAGATTGCTGAGTTTTTTCATTCAAATTCGACTGTGTACGACACTGCCAAGACCTTTAAAGTGTCTGGTGATGTTCTTTTGATTTGCAAAACCAGGTTTCCTGCCGAACTCCATGTCCTTGAGGTGATAACCGATGAAGGGGACGTCATACCTCCCCACTTTTTTGGCAAAGGTTAGACTGTGACGAACGAGGTCTACCTGGATGTCACGAAGAATGCTGTAAGGCCATGGATTGTTCAAGTAGATGCAGGGAAGCCATGGCTCTTCCAGCTGGACGGAGCTCCTGCTCATGCATCCAATTTGGTCCAGGCTTGGTGTGACCAAACTCTAGACATGTTCTGGTCAAAGGAGTTCTGACCCCCTAGTAGACCTTGCAACTATTACCTATGAGGCGTACTTGAGAGACAGTCCAACAAACGTGCACACAATACTGTATCTGAGGACTGCTATCATCAAGGCCGAAGCCAACTTGTCCAGGGAGCAGGTAACCAACGCCTGTAGGAGGTTTCAGCCTCTTGTGGAGGCTGTGATTTAAAGCTGGAGGGGAGTGGATTGAATAATATGGTAGAGTAGAGATCAGACAACAATGTTATAAAGCAATTTTCATGTAAATACTTGTCATTCTGAATAAACACAATTTTTCTTTCAGTATATGATTTTTTCCGGATTACACCCCTGTAAACAACTTTGTTTATCATAGCATTAAACATATCGGATTTCGTCCCAAAGAAAGTTTATTTGCGGGGAATTTTACTGCACTACTTTATTCAAACAAGTCTGCAGTTGAAAAAGAAGTAAAAGAAAAAGATTTAAAAAAATGTAAGCTTCTATCTGTATTAGAAGTCCTTATACCGAAAACTTCACCTTATTTATTGAATAACCCTCGTATTTCTCAGTACTCATTGTATAACTTTAACAGAGTTCAGAAGTGATTACGCAGTGAGTGATAAAATATTCTTCACCCTTAGAAATACTTCGAAAATCACCTCTACCGAGTGAGGTTCTTAAGGTGCTCTTTTAACAGTTGCTGTAGTAATCGATTCATGTACTTCGGACAAGAATTAAGAACAAATATTTACAAATCTTTCGGTCAGAATTTTAACTCATGCACTCCAATTTGATGAATATATTAACCATGTTATCAAAACACTGGAAATATTAATCTCTCGAGGGTGATACAGCCTACATATCTCGAAAGCCTTTGATAAGGCGTGGCACAGGGGATTGCTACAGAGAGTGACCAGCTATTGATTATCGCGTGAATCCTCTTAACTATCAAGTCATTCTTGTCAGATAATTTCTCTGAAGGATGACTGCGGCAACTGGCATCAATGCTTACATCCCTAAGTACTGCCCTCGTTCCTACGCATTTCCGCTTCACATCAATGATCTTCCCTGAGATCTTCAGTAAATATATATGCAGATAATACCACAATAAAATGGTGCACTACAAAATATCTGGATGACCAGTGCCTATCAACTGATTTCTACACTGAGCTAAATTTTGCGACTTAATGGAATAAAGACTGGCTGGAATCAATAGATTCAAAACTAAACACGTAAAATTGTATCACCATGGTTCCCAAACTCAGGGTAAATTACCCCAGTAGAGTAATAAGCCCATATTTTGTGGGTAATGGATGTTTGGTTTGGGAAGAAGCAATCAGCTTATAATTTTGCACTGTGTCCTTGGAATGAAGACCAAGAAACGTAGCAGACTCAACGTGGCAAAAGACGCCCTGATTGCTCTTTCAGTCACAAAGCCAAGAATAAATAAACTAGCACTGGCACAGACAATACGAGCTCAACACTCACATTAAGAATCACGGCTAGGTTACGGCTACTATACCTCTGATTATTATAGATTGGTACTATTGTATTGAATAATTTCCATTAACTTTGTTTTTGAGGTATGAAAATATAATTACTTCTTTTCCTATATTCCGGGTATTTGTTCATTGGGGTAATGGATAATAGTGAAATTGTATTTTGGGGTTATCGCAGCAAAAAGGTTGGGAACTTATGTTCCATCATAACCAAGCAGACCTATCCTGATGAGTAGCTACACTATCAAAGAAGATCATTACATCGAACGCCTACTGGATCTAAGGCTCACCCCAACCTCAAACAAAACTCGTATATTCGTGACATTGCCAAAGGATGCTAAAAGATTGGTCAGTTACTTTTATAGCTCCAGGAAATACCTAACTCTTGCTGCAATGATCTGTTTTTGCAAGAGTCAAATCAAACCAAGAATGAAGCATTGCTACAATATTTTGGCTGGTCTAGTAAAATCTTCACGGTCCAGCGTCGACATAGTTCAAGAGCGATTAGAAAGTTTTTTTTGTTTTAGGAATTATTCTCAAACTTGAAATTACACTACAGGTAAAATATAACATCTCTCCTGACAACTACAATTCTTGTCCAAATCTGAATCAAAGCCAATACTTGTCCAAATCCAGAATCAAAGCCAATACTTGTTCACGATGGGAGACAATCTTCAACTCCATTTGTGTTCCTCTGACAAGGATTAACTTCTACTTGGATAGCTTCTTTCTCAAACCAGTTTTGAAATTTACTTTTTGTTTTATATGTGTCATATTTTTTTTATTTAATAAGAATTGTTACATCATGTAACAAACTCCCGATCTATCTTTACAAGAGTCAAGTCAAACCAAGAATAAAGCATTGCTACCATATTTTGGCTGGTCGATTAAAATCTTTATTGTCCAGCGTCAACATAGTTAAAGAGCGATTAGAAAGTTTTTTTTTAGGAATTATTCTCAACTTTGAAATTACACTACAGGTAAAATATAACATCTCTCCTGACAACTACAATCCTTGTCCAAATCCAGAATCAAAGCCAATACTTGTTCACGATGGCAGACAATCTTCAACTCCATTTGTGTTCCTCTGACAAGAATTAAATTCTACTCGGATAGCTTCTTTCACAAACCAGTTTTGAAATTTTCTTTTTGTTTAATATATTCCATATTTTTTATTTAATAAGTATTGTTACATTATGGAATAAACTCCCGATCTATCTTTACAAGCGTCAAGTGAAACCAATAATAAAGCATTGCTACCATATTTTGGCTGGTCTAGTAAAATCTTTACGGTTCAGCGTCGACATACTTCAAGAGCGATTATAATGCTTTTCGAAGAATTATTCTCAGCCTTGCAAGTATTACACCACAGGAAAAATATTTGTGACTTCTTACCGCAATATCACTATTCCTAGGCCAGGTGTTAGATTCTTCCTTGCTACCAGCCTTGAACCTTCCCGCCTAGGACCGGATATGTCGTGTTCGTCTCCATTCATTTTGTGTTTCTTTGGCGAGAAGCAGGTTTCTCTCAGACAGCGTCTTCCCTCGAATTTAAGGCGTATAATCAATATTCTAAAGCTCACACCAACAATAAGATATGCTGAAAAAAATGGTTAGTTCCTTTTATCATTTCAGAAATATCTAATTACTGCTGCCATGCTCTTTTTACAAATATAACATTAGACTAAGAATGTATTATTTCTGACAATATATGGGTTGGTGATGTCTTGTCATGACTCTCCAGCCTCGACAGAATTCTAAATTGATTACGCGGTGTGTGATGAAGTGTTCTTCTATTTGTAACCCTCATCCTATCGACGAAATGTAGCCAGCCTTTAACTTCTTCTTCTATGTGCCCTGTCCTTTCTGGACGTAGGGGATCATGCCTTTCTACGTCTCCCTATCTCTGGTGGTTCTTAGTATGTTTTCTCCTGTTATACCACGCAACCCCCATTCCGTCATCCACCTGATCATGCCCTTCAAATATGCTATCTGTACCTTCCTCTGTCTCGTTTCTTTCTATCTGACCTGTCAGTATCAGGTTCTTTAAGCCCTCTCTCCTCACTGCATATCCCAGGAACTTCAGTTGTCACTTCCTGATGCTCAGTATTAATTTTCTTTTCGTTGCCATTCTTTCCAACACCTCATAATTGCTCACATGCTCGGTCCATGATATCCTCAGCATCCTTCTGTAGAACCACATTTTCGCTGCTACAATTTTTTCCCCATCTTCGATGACATTGTCCAGCATTCGCAGTATTGAAGAACTGACATCACATAGCAATCTAGCACTCTTTACTGTGTACTTTACTCAGCTTCTGGAACACGTCCTTCGCCATGCCAATGCACCTTCGGATCGCTATTACAATAGCAGATTTTCATGCAGAGTTACATTTCACTGGGCCATCCTTTCGGACCATCACAGCTAGGATCCACCATGCCATGTTCAAAACGGCAAATTACCCGCATTTCCTTCATATTCCTTTGATAGAAAGCAGGTTCCGCTCAGACTGCTTCTTTCCAAGAACTGTTACTTTGTGAAACTAACTCCCGAGAAGATGTTTTCCTGATAACTACAATCTTTGTCTAAATCCAGAATCAAAGCCAATACTGTTTCACGATGGCCGATCATCTCCAGCTTCATTTGTGTTCCTCTGACAAGGATTAACCCTCTAGGGCCATTCGTATCATATTTGATACAGTATGAAAACAAGCCTTGAAAGAAATATTTTCCTGAAAAATTTTTTAAGAGAAATATTTTATAAATTTCAAATGAAAGCAGTACTGATTGCTCAGTCAATGAATACCAAATGTTTCCTTATAGGGAAATACCAAATGTTTCCTTATAGGGAAATACTGTATCAAATATGATACGAATGGCCCTAGAGGGTTAAGTTCTACTCAGACAGCTTCTTTCCCATTCTAGTTTTGAAATTTACTTTTTGTTTAATATATTCCATATTTTTTATTTAATAATGATTGTTACATCATGGAACAAACTCCCAATCTATCTTTAAAAGAGTCAAACCAAACCAAGAATGAAGCATTGCTACCTTATTTTGGCTGGTTGAGTAAAACCGACATAGTTCAAGAGCGATTATAATGTTTTTCAAGGAATTATTATCATCCTTGCAACTATCACACCACAGAAAAAAATATTTCTAATTTCTTACCGCAATATCCCTATTCCTATAATAGATGTTCAGATAAGTTACATTTTTTTCTTGCTACCAACCTTGAACTTTAACGCCTAGATCCAGAATCAACCGATAACTATCCTATTCAAAAATGCTTAAAAAAAGCCTTGTGGGTGATAAATTGATCTCAACCGGAAACTCTTTTCCAACCGACAAAACGTTATAGATTTTAACTTCTACATCGTTATTACAAAAGTAGATATTCGAACAAGTTAAATCCTTAGTTTCCCATGCTCAGACCTTTACAGCCAAGGTCGTGGGTATGACGATAAACTGCATCCGGCAGCACTGCCTTTGATTGGGAGGTTGTGAGAAGCATGGAACCACCTCTTAATTGCTGCTGTTCCCAGGTCCACCCTGACCCTGAGTGGTAGCACCTGTTAAGGTACCAGCTATGGGCAAAAAGTTAACCCCCAAACTGCGCTTAAACACCATGAAAGTATAAAAATACACTTTTATAGAAATATTTACATAAAAATACACTTTTATGGAAATATTTACATAAAAATAGATTTTTATAGAAAAATATACATTTTTAAAGGAAAAATATTAACAACAATACATTTTCTAAGGAAACAATATGACCATAACACATTTTTGAAGGAACAAATTATTGCCGTAATACATTTTTAAAGGAAAAATAAATTATTACCAGCAATACATTTTTCAATACAAAACTAGAAGTCATCTTCGGTTTTCTAAAGTAAAAAAAATAAATAAATAAATTTTTAATCATAATTTGACTAAATCAACTTTCTCCATATAACCGAACATTAAAAAAATCTTAAAACTCCCATATTTTTGGCATTAAATAACCCAAAGAATTATTGATATGTTGTTAAACAAAACTCAAAATATCTAAAAAAATTCAGTCAAAACATCTTCAGGATGGCAGATCATCTCTAACTCCATTTATGTTCCTTTGACAAGGATTAAGTTCTACTCAGACAGGTTCTTAATCAAACTAGTTTGAAATTTACTTTTTGTTTTATATATTCTATATTTTTAATTTAATAAGAATTGTTACTTCTGGGAACAAACTCCCGAGTGAATGCTTCCCTCAGAGCTACAATTTTTGTTTGTTTAACTCCTGGGTCAATCATTTTTTATCGTAATTCTCGTTATAATACTCCCTTACAACATTCTTCTTTGTGACAATTTCTCTCAATAATCCTCTACATTGAGAGACCCTTGCGCCATGTATTGGATTAACTAACCGCCTTTTAATTACTGTTATTGCCAGATCTAGGGTGTAACACACGTTAGCATCCTAGCTATAGTGAAAACCTAAATAAAATTATAATGCAAAGAAAGTATAATAGTTCATTTTTATCTTAAAAAATAACAGCAATAGAGATTCATTAAAACGTTTTTTTTAAAATAAAATTATTGGCAAATATATTTTATAGTAAAAAAGCCTAAAATACATTTTTATAGCAAAATCGCCAACAATATACTTTAAAGTAAAATGACCTAGGAAATATTTTATAGTAAAATGACCAACAATATATTTTATAATAAAATGACCAACAATATATTTTATAGTAAAAAAACAGCAATACTTTTTATATTAAAATGACTACAATACATTTTATAGTAAAATAACCAACAATATCTTTTATAATAAAATGATTGGTCGTTTTGTTTTTATGGCATATAAACCACGGCGGGTGATTTATTGCCAACTAAATTTTTTATTTATTACGGGTAATACCTTTTTTCTTTCAACAATTTATTGTTGTTTTTATATAAGTTTTGTGTCTAGCTATACATTTTTTCTTTTCAAGTATCAAGATTCATTGGGATTTGTTTTTAAGGTTAAGGACAAGGTCCCCAAGTCCTACCCTGTTATTTAACCCATAACTGGAGGGAAGGGACGGATTAATACCTTTCCCAAGGGTACCAGTGCTTAAGTGAATGCAGGGTATTCAACTAGAATTCGAACTCGGCTCACTGATTTCTCTTTCTGAGCCGATATCCACTGCACCACAACGCACATCCGTAACTAAACGCTTAAAGCACCTGGTATTCCCAAGCGGTCACCCATCTAAGTACTGACCAGGCTCAACGTTGCTTAACTTAGGTGATCAAAGCGAGAACCGGTGTATTCAACGTGATATAGCCGTAAGCCTAGTAAAATGGACAACATATTATATTGACCTAGAACATATTTTATAGTAAAGTAACTAAAAATACGATTTAAAGTAAAATGACCTATAATTATATTTTATAGTAAAATGGCTTTGATTGTTATATATATATATATATATTAGAGAAAATTTTCAAAATTCAAAGGTGTCGGATGTACATTTCGACATAGGATCTCTAATAGAGACTCTACGTCACGTCAGCGACATTGTTTTTCCAAATGGCGAAGGCCCTGAGTTAGAGTGTGGAGGGGTTTTAGGTTAACAACGGTCACAAAGTGGAAAAGGACAGAGCTGGTAGTCGCGGGGTTACAGGGTGTTGAAACGGTATATTTAGGAAAGAGAGGAATAGGAGTTCATATTTTATAAAGATAGACAACTAAATGAGTTAAATTACTTTTTAAAGTTAAGATTTTGGGCTGTTTGAAGAGGTGTATTTAGGCGAGAAGAAATGGGTTTTATTATAAGATTTTAAAATTTTTTATTTAAATTTATTTGATTAAACCTTTTAGGTAGAAGCGAGTTAAATACCAATTACAGGAAGTTATCAGTTTAAAAATTATTAGAGAGAAATATTAGAGAAAAAAATTGGAATTTACCTTCCTACTCTTCCACTTCGGATTAAAGAAAAACAATATATATATATATATATATATATAGTGGGGTGCAAAAGTATTAGGACAAGAATTATTATTTCTTTTATGAGGCATCAAAATAAATTTTAAAATCATTCCTGTTCTAACACGTGTGCGAAATATTAGGACTGTTTAAGTATTTGATTATTTAAAACTAGGTTTAAAGAACATGTATTAAAAAGAAGTTATATTTAATTTTCCCTATTTTCTATTAAACAACTTATTTTGAAACGACTCTATTGAACATCGATGGGATATTTTGGATAACAACAATTGATAAATCTAATGTTACTTCGCAAGACACACTTTAGAAACAAATACAAGCTGCTTGGCAAGAAACACTATTAGATACTTTGAAGAAGCTTGTGATAACAATGCCTGACAGAGTGAAGGCTGTGATCAAAGCAAAAGGCTATTATACTAAATATTAAATTTATTTTGTAACAAGTATTTTTTCTTGTTAAAGAATTTGTGGAGTAAATCAAATAAAATTACATTAATTAAATTCTTTATTTTCTGTCAATATGCCTCATAAAAGATAAAATAATTCTTCTAATATTTTTGCACAGTCCTGTATATATGTATGGGGAGGTGCGTTGTGGAGAAGCCGGGGAGCCGAGTTCGAATTCCAGTCGTATTCCTTGCATTCACTTACGCGAAAATACCCTTGAGAAATGTATTAATCCGTCTCTTCCCTCCAGTTATGGGTTAAATAATAGGACAGATTGGGTTCTGTAGCCTTGGTCGGCGACCAGTCTACCTCAGAAAGCAATGGCAACCTACTGTGGGATATAATCTTCTGCCCAGTCTTTCGAGACATGATCGCTAAAGCGTGTATCACTTATGGCACTTGACTGACCTGATTGACTGACTGTATATATATATATATTTATTTTGTGCTATTATATAAATTTGAAAGTTGTTTTTTTTTTCGAAAATGTCGAGGCGTGGTATCAGAGAGGGACAAGAGTCCTTGTTGTTTGTCCACGTCTAAAAGTGAGAGAAAAAGAGACCAAGAACTTCATATCTCCTGCTGATATAGCAGGCATTCGGGCTATGATCGAGCGGTTTTTTGATTAATGTGAAACTCCCATACATACAGCGTTTGGTAAAGATCGGCTGCGCGTTTACAAAACTACTGCTGCTGTTGTGTGTGTGATTTGACCAACGTATGAGTTAAAATATATATACGTGTGTGTTAACTCACTACAGCTAAGGCAATTGGTATGAAAAATTACTTGTACAAGCCGAGTTCAAATTTCGACTGTAAATGTATATAATTAATTTGTATGATTGTCTTTGTTAAGTGTGCAAATCAATTCGTCTCTCTGTTCAAAAGAAGTTTGAGGGTGGTTTCTAGACAAACAATTCTGCCTTCCAGCAATTTTATTTATTATGCAGTGTTTGTCTACCTTTTTTTTTTTTTGATTACGTATACAGCTATGTTTTTTTTTATTCTTTACTTTTCAGTTACGTTTTCCGTTACCTTTATCCCTCTATAAATGGTCAGTTATGTCTGATTTTTTCAATTTTCTCTCGTGTTACTTGAATGGGTAACCGTTTCTTCTTTATACTTGTTTCCACAGCTAAAAGAGGAACAAATCGCCTTCTTGAGGTAAGATTACAAAAAAAAAAAAAAATCGCAAGGAAGCAAAAACGAGGGGAAATAAAAAAAATAATTCCTCATCTTTCACGGCTTCTACTCTGATAAACTTAGATCACTGGTGCCCCCTAAGTATGAATTTGCACGAGATACTAGATTAGCAACTAGGTCCTACCATTTTACAGGGAAACAGGTAAGATGTAACCTCTATTTCTACTCCATCAGCTTCTTTTATCGCACTTTCTGCCTGTGGAATTCCCTTCCGTATACTTGCTTCCCTGACAGCTACAATTTCCAGAAGTTTAAATGTAAGGTCAATAGACACCTCCTAACACACTAACTCGCATCCATTCTCTCAAACACTCTTTCCATCTACCCAACTCTCAGCCTCGGTATCCTTAACCGTCTCTCATCCTCCTTCTGACATTTCCTATCACTTTCCCCTATGTAACCCCCTAGCCACTCTTTAACATCGCTTTCCCCTATGTAACCCCCTAAACACTCTTTCTCATCACTTCCCCTATGTAACCCCCTAACCACTCTTTCACATCGCTTTCACCTATGTAACCCACTAACCACTCTTTCACATCGCTTTCCCCTATGTAACCTCCTAACCACTCTTTCACATCGCTTTCCTCTATGTAACCCCCTAAACACTCTTTCTCATGACTTTCCTCTATGTAACCCCCTAAACACTCTTTCTAATCACTTTCCTCTATGCAACCCCCTAAACACTCTTTCTCATCACTTTCCCCTATATAACCCCCTAACCACTTTTTCACATTGCTTTCCCCTATGTAACCCTCTAACCACTCTTTCACATCGCTTTCCCCTATGTAACCCCCTAAATACTCTTTCTCATGACTTTCCTCTATGTAACCCCCTAAACACTCTTTCTCATCACTTTCCCCTATATAACCCCCTAACCACTTTTTCACATTGCTTTCCCCTATGTAACCCTCTAACCACTCTTTCACATCGCTTTCCCCTATGTAACTCCCTAAACACACTTTCTCATGACTTTCCTCTATGCAACCCCCTAACCACTCTTTCTCATCACTTTCCCCTATGTAACCCCCAACCACTCTTTCTTATCACTTTCCCCTATATAACCCCCTGCGCAACAGTGGCAATGAAATGCCTTGCTTGGGGTGAAATAATTTAAAAAAAATCTAATAAGTATAGGCTTTATTTTCAATAACTGAAACGTCATTATTTTCCCCCCCCTTTTTTTTTTTACCCTTTACTATTTCAGTCTATTTTTTTCTTTACCTTTACTTTTCTTTTACATTTTTTACTTTACCATTAATTGTTTTAGCTTCATACTTACCTCCTTTTGGCGATTTCAGTTCTTACTCTCAAAAGTTCTTACTCTTTAAATCCTCTTTCTTCTTGTTCTTCGTTTTTTATTTTTTACTCTTCATCTTCCTCGTTCTTTCCCTTGCGTCGTCCCACCTACCCCACGCATCCGCCACGTCGAGTCGCTGCTCCCTTCCTTTCGCATGTCGTCATTTTCTTATAGCCGCCCGCCCCAACGTCCGCCATCCCGCCAATCCGTTCGCTTTTACCGACACGCACGCATGTAGCGAGGCAGACTTTACCTATCTGCTTGTCCATTCGATATGTCCAAACATTCCGCCACTAACCAATCAGCTACTTTACGGCATCTCCTGCCGGACCCTACATACGTCTGAACGCGACCTGCCGTCTGCAAATTCTACGCAAAAGAAGGCAGCGTCTGCCTCTCAAGACAGAAAAAGGCATTTTACTTTAAAGTCAGATCAATACTGGCCAACATGACTTCCCGACTTCGTTATAGTTAAGATAATGGGTAACTTTTACATGAGCGTTTCTTTCCATAAACCGGAATAACAAAGAATAATGGCGAAGAATGTGAAGGAGTGACATAGCTTCAGGTATAAATGTCCTTCACGAATACAAATGTTTTGTTTTGGTTGCGAGAAGAAAAAAAAATCAGTCAATAAAGTTTAACAGATAAGGAAAATGTTTCATATTCATTGCAGGTTTTCTTTCCGAAAAAAAAAAATCACTAAAAATGTCTAAATAGGTTATACATTTATTTTTAAGTTTATTTTATTCTGTTATAGAAGAGAATGCGTTTTAGAATAGTCGAGTATCAGTTTACGAGAATCAAGTTTATTAGAATTCAATAACTTCTACAGAAAATAGTGAAAGAATCTTTGGAGAAAGGAAGATGAATTGCAAGAAGACATAATGCATGGTTGTTAGCAAAACTTTTTTTTTTTTAATCATTTCACCCCGAGCAAGGCGGAAATGCCACTGATGTGCAGGGGGTTACATAAATGTAAAAAGATTAATTAGAAAAGAGTGAGGAGTACAAAATAGTTAGAAAGGAACAATAGAAAGCTGAGAAAGAAGGTGCGATGACAGATACATAGGTGGAGAGAAAGGGAAGGTTATACAGGGGAGGGGAGAGAGCTAGAGTCCAGTGGTTAGTAGATGAGTATTAACTTTGCATTTAAATTTCTGGAGGTTGTAGCCGTCAGGAAAGCAAGAATACGGGAGTGAGTTCCACAGTGCAATAATTATGAAGTAAAAATGAATAGAAACAAAACAATCTAGAATTGAAAAATTAATAAAAAAAAACAACTCTAAATTATTCCAATTTAAAATTTTTGAGAAAGCTAAATAAAGAAACAGGTTAAATTGATATAGTATTTCTTATTTGTTTTCTATTTAATTACACATTCAATATGATTTTAATGTTTCTAAAAAGTCATAAATATACCGTTTACTATAAAGAAATATAGTATTGTGGGGAATGAAATATTCCTTTTGTGTTGAATGAAATTTTAAAACTAACATAGCCTGACATAGACAATGATAATTCTCCACAAATTATTTTTATTTTCTGTAAATTTACACGACATTTTGGAAGTATTAATGAAGTGTTTTTTTTTGTTTTTTTTGTCCATAATTTTGAATTCAGTTCATTCGAAACAAAGAAAAATGTACTGAACTGTAGCGCGATACCAGTACTCCGAGATTAAAGGGAATCTAGGCCAATCGCTCCACAGACGATGAAGAGACTTGAAACAACAGAAAAGTGGTTCTACGAAATGATGGAGGATGGTTTTTAGACAAACAATTCTGCCTACAAACAATTTATTTCTTTGGCTATGCAGAATTTGTCTACCATTTTTCGATTATTTATACAGCCATGTTTTTTTTTACCCTTTACTTTTTAGTTACGTTTTCCGTTACCTTTCACCCCTATAGAAGACTGTGATCTTCTTTCGCTCTCTATAAATGGTTAGTTACGTCTGCTTTTTCAATTTTCTCTCATGTTACGGCCTTGTGATGTTCTTGCAAGCTTACCTGAATGGGCAGCTGTTTCTTCTTTACATTTGTTTACACAGCTAAAGTAGGAACAGGTCGTCTTCTTTAGGTAAGACTGCAAAAAAATCGCAAAGAAGCAACACGAGGGGAAAAAATATTACCTCATCTCATAAGTATAGACAAACAATTTTTTTTTAATCATTTCACCCCAAGCAAGGCGGTACAGCCGCTACATAAAAGAGTTAAAGTTTTATTCAAGAGGAGAATGAAGACAAAGACGAACCAGCTAGAGGGGGTAGAAGAGAAAGGGCAAGAGAAGGATGTGAACACAGGAGTGAAGACAGTTGCGAAAGTAGAGAGAAAGAAAAAGAACAAGATACACGGGGTGATGTAGAAAGAGTGAAGAGAAAGACGAACCAGCTAGAGGGGGTAGAAGAGAAAGGGCAAGAGAAGGATGGGAACACAGGAGTGAAGACAGTTGCGAAAGTAGAGAGAAAGAAAAAGAACAAGATACATGGGGTGATGTAGAAAGAGTGAAGAGAAAGACGAACCAGCTAGAGGGGGTAGAAGAGAAAGGGCAAGAGAAGGATGTGAACACAGGAGTGAAGACAGTTGCGAAAGTAGAGAGAAAGAAAAAGAACAAGATACACGGGGTGATGTAGAAAGAGTGAAGAGAAAGACGAACCAGCTAGAGGGGGTAGAAGAGAAAGGGCAAGAGAAGGATGTGAACACAGGAGTGAAGACAGTTGCGAAAGTAGAGAGAAAGAAAAAGAACAAGATACACGGGCTGATATAGAAAGGATTGGAGTCAAGTGGATAAGAGATGGTAATTGACTTTGTATTTAAATTCCTGGAGGTTGTAGCCGTCAGGAAAGCAAGTATATGGAAGGGAGTTCCACAGGCGGGAAGCGCGAGAAAAGAAGCTGATGGAGTAGAATTGTTTCCTGCATTTGGTTGATCTAAATGTAAAAGGGTGGAACCTTGTTGCCAGTCTGGTTGCCCGGGTAAATTCATGTGGAGGGTGCATCAATAACCTAAGTTCGTCAGAGAAGAAGCCATGAAAATATTTATAGAAGAGACAGAGCAAAGCCACATCCTGCCGATGAGAAAGTGAATGGATTCGGGTTGCCAGATCGGGACCTATAACATTACAGATTCTCCTTTGGAGCCTGTCGAGAACACTGAGACGAACAGCAGGCGCACCTCACCAGATATGACAACGATATTCCATACACGGTCAGATGGTTGATGTGTATATGTGCAAGAAGGAAAGAAAATATAAATCAATACTAAATAAAACATCAGTGTTTTATGCGGAGACGTTTGAAGTATAAAGTTGAAGTGGACATTAGAAGGAAGCAGAAATTTAATTCTAAACAAGGAAGAAGGGATAAGTCTTTATTTCTGTTGAAAGGACGAAGAAGACGTTAGAATTACAGAGTTGAAGTAGATATTAGAAAGAAGCAAGAACCCAATCCTAACCAGGAAACAAGGGATAAACCTCTATTCATGTGGGAAAGAGAGGAGGAGGAGAAGCTAGAATTGTTAAGTTGAAGTGGACATTAGAAGGAAGCAGAAACCTGTTCCTAAACAGGAAACAGGGGAAAAACTCTATTTCCGTTCAAAAGACAGAGGAGGAGAAGCTAGAATTGTTAAGTTGAAGTGGACATTAGAAGGAAGCAGAAACCTGTTCCTAAACAGGAAACAGGGGAAAAAACTCTATTTCCGTTCAAAAGACAGAGGAGGAGAAGCTAGAATTGTTAAGTTGAAGTGGACATTAGAAGGAAGCAGAAACCTGTTCCTAAACAGGAAACAGGGGAAAAAACTCTATTTCCGTTCAAAAGACAGAGGAGGAGAAGCTAGAATTGTTAAGTTGAAGTGGACATTAGAAGGAAGCAGAAACCTAATCCTAAGCAGGAAACAAGGGATTAACTTCTGTTCCCGTTCAAAACACAGAAGAGAAGTTAAAATTATTATGTTGAAGTGGATATTAGATAGCAGCAGAAACCGATTCCTAAACAGAAAACAAGGGATAAACCTAACCCATGTCCAAAAGACAGTGGTCGGTGGGTGAACCGAACGATAGGCGAACCTATCTATTATAGTGAGAAAAGAAAATGTAAAACAATACAGATTAAAAGTCTAGAATTTTAGGTAGAGTCTTTAGAATTATAGAGAAGATATTAAGAACAAATGGAAACCCACTCCTAATGAAGAAACAAAAGATAAACCTTTATACCCGTTGAAATGACTGATGAGGGGTGTGAACCAAATTTCGTTGAGAAAAGATATTTAGGCAAAGATGTTAGGATTTTGGATATAAAACAGACATTATGAGGGACCGGAATCATATACGTTACCCTGAAACAATGGATAAACCTCTACTGCTGTTCTAAATATAAGGATGGACTGTGATATTAGCGAACGTATCGTTTCTACAGGGAAAGGAAAATATAAAATCAATAATGAATAAAGAGAAGAGTTTTAGGCGGAGACGTCTGAATTATGGAGACATTATGGACATTAGCAGGAAAAGGAGACCCAATCTTATTAAAGAAGCATAGGATAAACTGCTACTTCTGTTCAAAATACGGGAGAAGGGTGGGAACCGGGTGATTTGTGAACATTTTCTGTTTTATTTAAATCAGTCAGTTAAGTGCTATACATGATACACGCTTTGGGATCTCATGTCTTAAACAAGACTCAAACTCTACTTCATCTCTATTAAAATTTGAAATTTCATTCACTGTTGATTTAATTTTTACTTTTCTCAGTAGAATAAATAGGGTCACCAATTGTAATATTTCCGGCCTTGCCCGATATTTTGAACTCTTCTGTTCAAAGTAAAAATTAAATCAACAGTGAATGAAATTTTAAATTTTAATGGAGATGAAGTAGAGTTTGAATTTTGTTTAACGGCATATCAACACCTCTGTGGGTTATTTAATGCCGAAAAGTGGGGTTCTAAGGTATTTTTTTTAAATATTAGGTTGATTTAGTCAGATTTTAATGAAAAGTTTTTGTTTTTATTCTTTTTTATTTTAGAGTTTGAGTTTTGTTTAACGGCATATCAACACCTCTGTGGGTTATTTAATGCCGAAAGGTGGGGTTCTAAGGTATTTTTTAAAAATATTAGGTTATAGTGAGAAGGTTGATTTACTCAGATTTTAATGAAAAGTCTTTTGTTTTTATTCTTTTTTATTTTAGAGTTTGAGTTTTGTTTAACGGCATATCAACACCTCTGTGGGTTATTTAATGCCGAAAAGTGGGGTTCTAAGGTATTTTTTTAAATATTAGGTCATAGTGAGAAGGTTGATTTACTCAGATTTTAATGAAAAGTTTTTGTTTTTATTCTTTTTTATTTTAGAGTTTGAGTTTTGTTTAACGGCATATTAACACCTCTGTGGGTTATTTAATGCCGAAAAGTTGGGTTCTAAGGTATTTTTTTTAATATTAGGTTATAATGAGAAGGTTGATTTACTCAGATTTTAATGAAAAGTTTTTGTTTTTATTCTTTTTTATTTTAGAGTTTGAGTTTTGTTTAGCGGAATATCAACACCTCTGTGGGTTATTTAATGCCGAAAAGTGGGGTTCTAAGGTATTATTTTAAATATTAGGTTATAGTGAGAAGATTGATTTACTCAGATTTTAATGAAAAGTTTTTGTTTTTATTCATACCCAGGACCAGAAAATGAAGTAGATATCAGGTAGAAACGAAAACCCAGTTCTATACAAAAATGGTTACTGAGGCATTAGAGTTATAATGCAAACGATAAACCTCTACTAATGTTCACAAGACCTGGGAGGAGTGTGAACCAGACGTGAACCTATATATTCTACACTATTTACACTGTTCGGATTACTACTACGACATTTCGGCCGTTGTACACTGCGGCCTTCTTCAGGTGTTAGAACTTTTTGTTTCGATCACTGGGGTTATATCAATCTCATTCCATGTGCGATGACACTTCCGGATGCCATGTAGTTATTGTTGGACTTTTTTTTGGATACACATATATAAGACACCCATGAGTCAACCCATTTTATAGTTCATCAATAAAAGGCTTAAACAATCCGGAACTTCAAAACATTCAATGCGACGTGTATAAAAGGCGGCCATATTTTTTCGAGTATTGGAGATGAAATCCGATTATGGAGAGTATCTGATTCAGGAGTGTTAAACTTTGACGTTGTTTCATTGAACAGATTAGGTGCTGCGAGGATACTCTATATCCATAAATTATGGCGGACATTATCAACAGTGACTTCCCTTTAACTCAACTCCCTAAGTTATTTGCTCACCACCTGGTATTGAACTCACAACTCTTTGGATAAAGCCACTGGAACAAATCAACGCCTATATCCATTGAGCCACGTGTCTTTGAAGAAATCATTGCATAAACTTTTGGGAATTCTAAACCTAATATCCCAGTAAACATTTTTACCAGTTTTGCAAGTTTTGAAGCTAATTATTTTCTGTAGCACTCTGTATTACTGGTTCCCATAATGTATTCATTTCTATGCTTGGTCGGCTTAGGAGATTTTTGTGGCCTAGCATATGCACTGATTTTTTAAATTTATGAAGTTTGGGACTTATGAATCTAATGTCTCAGTAACCATTTTTGACCAGATTTCATATTGCAATCTTTGACGCTAATGATTTTCTGTAGCACTCTGTATTACTGGTTCCCATATTGTATTCATTTCTATGCTTGGTCGGCTTAGGAGATTTTTGTGACCTAGCATATGCACTGATTTCTTAAAATTATGAAGTTTGGGACTTATAAATCTAATATTTCAGTAATCATTTTTGACCAGATTTCATATTGCAATCTTTGAAGCTAATGATTTTCTGTAGCACTCTGTATTACTGGTTCCCATAATGTATTCATTTCTATGCTTGGTCGGCTTAGGAAATTTTTGTGGCCTAGCATATGCACTGATTTCTTAACTTTATGAAGTTTGGGACTTATAAATCTAATGTCTCAGTAACGAGGTTTGACCAGATTTCATATTGCAATCTTTGAAGCTAATGATTTTCTGCAGCACTCTGTATTACTGGTTCCCATAATGTATTCATTTCTATGCTTGGTCGGCTTAGGAGACATGTTTGGCCTTACATATGCGCTTATTCCTTAAATTTTCGTAGTTTCCAGCTGTGTTCTCTATCAATGATATGAACTTTCTTCTTATAGGGGGTGGTGATCTCATTTTGCCCTCCATGTGTAGTCACTCACGCCTGATTTTTCTATTTCCTCTCGTGTTACCACCTTGAGATGCTCTTGCTATGTATTCAATTTATAAAAATAATTGTAAATCCATAGTTGATAGGTGTTTGTTGTTTTAACTGATTACGTTATAGATCATTTTATGCTTTTAATTTGTTTTTTTCTGATGAGTACCAAATGGCATCTACTCGGCCTCATTAGCATGGATCAGGCTAGCCCGATTCATCTCTATTCCTTTCGTATTCTATTGATTAGAAGGATGATAGATTCAGACATTTTTCTCTCCTCAAAGAATCTGTGTCAGCTAATATCTTGTTAAATAAAAAACAGCTGACCTGTCAGCTGTTTTTCCATCTAATAAGATATAAATAATCGAAAGATATTAACAAGTTATAAATCTGAACAAGTTATAAATATTAACAAGATATAAATATAATATTTAACAAGATTTAAATTTTCGAAATCATTTTTATGCTTGTAATTTGTTTTTTTCTGATGACTACCAAATGGCTCCTACCCCGCCTCATTAGCCTGGATCAGGCTAGTGTCCCTGAAAGCAAAACACTGCGCTTCCTCGGTTAATTGTCAACAGACCTCAAGTGGAAGGACTATATCGAATCCATAGCTAAGTTCGTTGCTAATAAGATCGGTTCTCTGTGTAAGCAGACATTAAGGGGAAACGGGAAACTAATCCACACGCCCGATTCATCTCTATTACTTTCGTATTCTATTGATTAGAAGGATGATAGTGTAACACTCCAACGGTCGTCCGAACAATTTTCTCCGGCGGCCGTTCTCCACGCTGTGATGTTGCCGGGAGTTTGTTGAAAAAGTCGGAGCCTCAAGCTGGGGGTGCAAGATTAAACTATAAGGAACGAACTTCCACAACTTGGATGAGTTGAAAGGATGCTTTATTTCGTTTAGAGTTAGCCTTTTCTGTTGGGGCAGGCGAATGTGACACACAGCTCTAACTCTAATTAATGGAGATCAACAAATCCGAACTGACCGAAACAAGACGAACGGAGGTTCACTTCACTCAACTGACTGACTAACTTAACTGACTCTCTCACTCTACTCTACTCTACTGACTCGGAAAAATTACCTGAATTTATTTAAAATTGATCCGGAAATCCGGAAATCCGGAAATGCTTTAGACCAGCGGGTGATAACCATTGGCTTCTGCTCTGATGAACTTAGCTCACTGGTGCCCCCTATATATGAATTTACTCGAGCTACTTGATTAGCAAGTATGTCCCACTCTTTTACTGTTAAACCAGTAAAATGTAAACGCCAATTCTACTACAGTAGGTTCTTTTCTTGCACTTCTCGCCTGAGGAATTTCCTTCCGTTTATTTGCTTCCGCAACAACTACGAATATTTAAATCTTATTAAATGCTTTATTTATATCTTGTTAATATTTATATCTTGTTAAATGTTATATTTATATACCTGTTATATTTATATCTTGTTAATATTTATATCTTGTTAAATGTTATATTTATATACCTGTTATATTTATATCTTGTTAAATGTTATATTTATATACCTGTTATATTTATATCTTGTTAATAGTTATATCTTGTTAAATGTTATATTTATATACCTGTTATATTTATATCTTGTTAATATTTATATCTTGTTAAATATTATATTTATATAACTGTTATATTTATATCTTGTTAATATTTATATCTTGATAAATGTTATATTTATATAACTGTTATATTTATATTTTGTTAATATTTATATCTTGTTAATATTTATATCTTGATAAATGTTATATTTATATAACTGTTATATTTATATCTTGTTAATATTTATATCTTGTTAATATTTATATCTTGTTAATATTTATATCTTGTTAAATGTTATATTTATATAACTGTTATATTTATATCTTGCTAATTTTTGTATCTTTTTAAATGTTATATGTATATATTGTTAAATATCATATTTATATCATGTTAATATTTATATTTTGTTAATGTTTATATCTTGTTATATCTTTCAATATCTTTCGAATATTTATATCTTATTAAATGGAAAAACAGCTGACAATTTAAGTGTAAAGTCAATAGTCATCTCCTATCTCACTGACTTGCATCCTCTCTCTCATGTTCCTTCCTCCGTCCATTCTACTCTCATCACATCAGTATTTTCATCCTTCTCTCTACCCACTTCCTGACATCCCCTATAACCTGTCTCTCTTTCTCATACTTTTCCTTCTATGTAACCCCCTGCGCACCAGTGTTAGTAAACTGCCTTGTTTGGAACCATATTATTATAAAAACAAAAAACAAAAAAACAAGTGAATCATTCCTCAGATGGACACTGGAAAGCGGAGTAGATCAAATAATGTCACTAAATGAAGACAAATTGCTTTTTTTTTATAAAGATGACAAGACTAAGGACAATGATCTGGATAAGAGGGCGGATACCATAGAGAGACCGTGTAGCTCCAAGATAAACGACGCGAAATGGATGACACCCTTCAGAGTCTTCACTTCTCCCTTCCCATAAGCCTCATTTCGGCTTCGTTCATGTATAGTAGTAAGTTACGACCCAAGAATAAAATCTTCTTACTGATAAAAATACTCATGGTCTTAATTCGTGGATGACGATCTGGCCGAAAGTATATATTTAAGCCACAAGAGTTTGACTGAAAGAAATTACATTTAGAGAACGAACCTGACGTCTACATTGCCACAAATACCTAATTTGCGGAACAGGCCCGAGAGGACGATTCCCTTGTCAATTCTGTCGTAACCCCTTCATCTGTTCAGCCAATTCTCAGAATTTGTAAACGTTTCTTCCTTTGACTCCCAAACTAAGTAAACCATTACCCTGAGTGGCTCTTGGGTCATTTATTGTGTGAAAGGGTTTGAAGTTGGTGTACCAAAACAGTGCGACTTAGAATCGAAGTGACGAAATATAGGCCGATACCCTACTAAATTGCTAAAACGAGCCCTGAGGTGATTGATGTCAGGGATTCACTATCGATTGTTTTCGAATTTGATAAATTGTTTGCGGTCTGAACACCAGTAACACTGCCTGGGAATTCTTCAGTACTTGGTAAATGGTTTAACAATGGAATCATTGGCGAATTTGTATGAAATGTCTATCTAAAAAGACTGCTTCATTTCCCTTGGCAACGAGAAGCCGGTGCGGGTTTCAGCAACAAACATAGAAAATGATGAAATAATCACTTTCCTGAAAGGTGGACAGTTGTTACTATTGTTGCATAGATTTTTTTTTATATATATTCTTCTTCTTCTTCTTCTTCTTCTTCTTCTTCTTCTTCTTCTTCTTCTATGTGCCTTGTCCTTTTAGGACGTAAGCGGCCATGGCCTTCCACGTCTTCCTATTCCTGGTTGCTCTTAGCACACTTTCTCCTATTACATCACGAAACCCCCGTTCTGTCATCCACCTGCTCAGGCCCTTCAAACATGTTATCCGCTGCTCTCCTCTGTCTCTTTTTCTCTCTATCTGGCCAGTTAGTATCAGGTTTCCCAAACCCTCTTTCGCATTTCATGTCCCAGGAACTGTAGTTGTCTCTTCCTGATGCTCAGTATTAATTTCCTTTTCGTTTCCATTCTTTCCAACACCTCTTCATTGCTCATATGCTCGGTCATTGACATCCTCAGCATTCTTCTGTAGAACCACATTTCAGTCCCTTTAGGCTTTTCCTTCCTCTTTGATGATATTGTCCTGCATTCACCGCCATATTGAAGAACTGACATCACACAGCAATCCAGTACTTTCGTCTTTGTTTCTAGCGAAATTTTCCTGTCTCTTAATACTCTACTCAGCTTCTGGAATGCATCCTTGTGCTTTTGGACCTCAGGAATATAAATGTATAGAAACCACAAAGTGAGGGTTCAGTTGATATATTGATTGTAGTATGGAATTGATCCCCCACTTTATATCCAGTATGATTCTGCAGAACCACATTTCTACTGTTTCAAGTCTTTCCTTTATCTTCAATGATATTGTCCAACATTCACTGACGTATTGAAGAACTGACATCACATAGCAATCCAGTACTCTCTTCTTTGTTTCCAATGAAATGTTCCTGTCTCTTAATACCCTACTCAGCTTCTGGAATGCATCCTTGTGCTTTTGGATCTCAGGAAACTGTGGTCACAAAGTGACGGTTCAGTTTATATATTGATTGTATTATGGAATTGATCCCCTACTTTATATCTAGTATGCTTCTGTAGAACCACATTTCAGTTTCTTCAAGTTTTTCTTTTATCTTTGATGATGTTGTCCTGCATTCCCCACCATATTGAAGAACTGACATCACATAGCAATCCAGTACTCTCTCCTTTGTTTCTAGCGAAATTTTATTGTTTTTAATACTCTACTCAGCTTTTGGAACACGTTGTTCGCCATGCCAATTCGCCTTTGGATCGCTGTGTCACACTTTCCGTCTTCTGTTAGAACACTACTCAGGTATTTACTGAATACTGAAGATCAGAGGATGTGAGGGAAATATTGAAAGGAAGAATTCGAAAATGTTAATGTAGCCATCAATATATTTCGTGCTGAAATTAAATTTATTTTTTAGTCCAACGTGTTTTTTATTCAGCTGCCTGGCGTTGCGAAATGGTTCAATAAAATAATAACGGAAAAGTGACGTCACTGTTTAGCATACTTTTTTAATCGAGCTGTTAATTGATCTGTGGATTGATCTGTTATAACTAAGCTATGAGCATGGTCTATCTATCTATCTATCTATCTATCTATCTATCTATCTATCTATCTATCTATCTCAGTCTGTTCACATCTATCTATCTATCTATCTATCTATCTATCTATCTATCTATCTATCTATCTATCTATCTATCTCAGTCTGTTCACATCTATCTATCTATCTATCTATCTATCTATCTATCTCAGTCTCTTCATATCTATCTATCTATCTATCTATCTATCTATCTATCTCAGTCTCTTCATATCTATCTATCTATCTATCTATCTATTTATCTATCTATCTATCTATCTATCTATCTCTAGTCTCTTCATATCTATCTATCTATCTATCTATCTATCTATCTATCTATCTATCTATCTATAAAATTTCTCCAATATAAGGCAGTAAAGGAAACATATTATAGAGATAAACCGCACACATTCTCTCTGTATTCAGTCAGTAAAAGTAAATTCCACTCAAACAACCTCTTCGGCGAACTTCTGTTCTGTTTCCCTTAAAGAGGTCATTCCTTCGATTACTATAATTCTAACCTGTACAAGTCTAGAGTCAGACTTTACCTTTCTCACCTGTCCGTGTAATGTAGGTGCCTGCACTCATTTTCGATATCTCAATTTTAAAACGAATTTTAAAAAAAATTCTTGAAACTTTTATTTTAGTTTTATTTGAAAGCTAAATGATGAAATGTACTATTTCCAGGTAGCAAAATACTCTGGTGTATTTCAAACAAAAATTATATTGATTTGAAACTAAAAGTTTTTAATTTTTTAAAAAATCATCTAATGTTTCAGCCATTTGTAAACAAACGTTAATTCGGTTTTAAAAATCTTGCAAAAATAAAATATACATCTGTGAAACATTATTTTTTTAGAAAATTAGCAAATTTTATGTTAAATTAATCTGATTTACACAAGTATTACTTATCTATAGGGTGAAATTTAGAATAAAACTATTTCTTAATCATAGAGTTGAACTTTTTGATCTGTCCGCTTTATATCAAACCTGTTAACTGGTTGTTGATTAGAGATAAAATAAAAGTGTATGGCGTTCACAAGTGACAAAATTGTACAATTTGTTTCGGGTAAGGGGAGTAAACTCTGAACTTTTAGTTTGCACATAGAAATTACCAATAAAAAAAAACTTCAAAACACACACAAAAATAAATTAAATTATTTCAAAAATATGAAGTCCGACCGATTTGTATTAAACTTTCAATATTCGACAGGCAATATAATCTTCAATTATCAACATAAAAATGTAACCGCAACAAATCATTGAAGTATTTTAAAAGTATTTTTGAATTTTTATAAATTATCATAATTAAAAAAATGAAAGCATTTCATTTAAAATTTCATGAATAATCTATCTATATATCTATCTATCTATCTATCTCTTTCCTCTGTTCATTTTCTATCTATCTATCTATCTATCTATCTATCTATCTATCTATCTATCTATCTCAGTCTGTTCACATCTATCTATCTATCTATCTATCTATCTATCTATCTATCTATCTATCTATCTATCTATCTATAACATTTCTCCAATATAAGGCAGTAAATCTAACCGCAACAAATCTTTGAAGTATTTTAAAAGTATTTTTGAATTTTTATAAATTATCATAATTAAAAAAATGAAAACATTTTATTTAAAATTTCATTAATAATCGAAAATTATTTTTTCTTCAGGCTATAATGTCCTCAATTTTTGTTATTTATTCAAGCAATTAAAAGCTTATCTAATTAAATTATATCAATTTTATTGGATTTTTATTTTACAATTCGGAGCAAATTTTCGGAAACAGGCAAAATTAAATAAAAATAGATGATTTATATTCCCCAATGAGTCCTGCATTTAACTAATAAAATCATTTATCGCAACAAAGCAAAATTTATTAAAATTTCATGGATTTACGGTAAGGTGGGTATCAGATGTAAAAACAAACATTTTTACAAAGATTTTTAAAAAATAATAATTTTAAAAATAATTTCATTCATTTGTAAATGAGTACTGAAAGGTACATTAAAATCCGAAAATTATTTGATTTTGGCGAGAATTTTCAAATTAATATGTTTGTCCCCGGAAAAAAATGGGTAATGTAATTATTATGTTTTTCATTGTAAACTCATGTAACGTTTTGCCTACCTGCTAACTCAAATCAAAACAAGCTTTTATACCAAAATTTCGAACATGTTTAAAGGGATTAAAAAATTTTAAAAAGTAATTAAAAATTACTTTGATCTTTCCTCTTAATAATAATATAGATATTTTGATGGGAAACGTTCGTTTTTATTATGTTTGTTTTTTTTTTATTTATACTGTACTGTTTCATGCTGTTTTTAGCGATTTGGTGGAGGTACCTACCCTAATAAGAGGATGTGCGTTGTAGTACAGTGGATATCGGCTCGGAACGAGAAACCGGGTTGAATCCATTGTATTCACTTACGCGCAAATACCCTTGGGAAAGGTATTAATCCGTCTCTTCCTTCCAGTTATGGATTCAATAATAGGACAGATTGGGTTCTATAGCCTTGGTCGTCAACCAGTCTACAGCAGAAAGCAATGGCAACCTACTGCGGGATAATCTTCTGCCCAGTCAGTCATGTCTCTTTCAACACATGATCGCCAAAAGCATTTATCACGTATGGCACTTAACTGATTGACGGAATATAATAATTGGAAAGATGATTGAGGCTTCTACTGGTCATAAAGTGGGGGATCAGTTTTATATTGTTATGAAGTAATAAACTGATCCCCCACTAAATACTACTTAATATTATAGTAAATATCTTCCCCATCTAGCCATGAGTCAAATAACAGGACAGATTGGGTTCTATAGCCTTGGTCGGCAACCAGTCTACCGCAGTAAGCAATGGCAACCTACTGCGGGATAATCTTCTGCCCAGTCAGTCATGTCTCTTTCGAGACATGATCGCCAAAAGCATTTATCACGTATGGCACTTAACTGATTGACGGAATATAATAATTGGAAAGATGATTGAGGCTTCTACTGGTCATAAAGTGGGGGATCAGTTTTATATTGTTATGAAGTAGTAAACTGATCCCCCACTAAATACTACTTAATATTATAGTAAATATCTTCCCCATCTAGCCATGAGTCAAATAACAGGACAGATTGGGTTCTATAGCCTTGGTCGGCAACCAGTCTACCGCAGTAAGCAATGGCAACCTACTGCGGGATAATCTTCTGCCCAGTCAGTCAAGTCTCTTTCGAGACATGATCGCCCAAGCGTGTATCACGTATGGCACTTTAACTGACTGCTCCACCCCGACACTTGTGCAATTAGAATAAAAAAATAGAATAAAAGTAATCTTTTTGCAGAACGTCATACTTTGCTTACACAAAGACTTTTTCATCTTTAAAAGCGGTGGAGTTAACATCTTGATTATGACATAGTTTTTCTCTTTTGGTTAGATGGGTCCGCCATTTTAGGTTTTGCTACTGCCTACTATCTTCAAGTGATATTTCTTTTTTTTTTAATCATATCACCCCAAGCAAGGCAGTAACGCCACTGATTTGCAGGGGGCTACATAGGAGTGAAAAGATTGGAAAAGAGAAAGCCGGAATCCACATCCTAAACAGGGAACAAGGGATGAGCCTCTTCAACTGTTCAATAGACGTGGGTGGAGTGTGAACCGGGCGATAGTTTAGTCTATCTACTCCAATTGAAAAAAAAATGAGCAAATTGGAAAAGAGAAAACCGGAAACTGCATCCTAAACAGGAAACAAGGGATGAGCCTCTTCACCTGTTCAATAGACGTGGGTGGAGTGTGAACCGGGCGATAGTTTAGTCTATGTACTCCAATTGAAAAAAAAAGTGACAAGATTGGAATGGTGTTTGTATTATTTAGTACAGTTCGAGGAAGGTTGGTCTTTGCGTTTTGTAAAATACATCTAATTGACGATTCAGAGCACATCATCAATGATGTTTCTAGCCGAGGTTCATTCGGGGTTTCGTGTCTTTCAACATCGTAATCCCTCTCCCCGGTGACCCAGCCGATACTGATCAGGTATCGACTTGAGTACTTCTTATCCGCTACTACTTTTTCCGTCTTTTAAAACACACACCATACGACCCTTCTTGGCAATTCATTGTCCATTCGCGGATGACTTCCGGTTCACCAGTAGCGTACTCTCTTGCATAAAAATGTAGCAAACCCCGCCACAATTTTCCATCTACAGTGACACGCATAAGTATTGGATACATCTTATTTTCTGCTATAACTCTAGTTTATGTGCGCTATTTTGTCTGATATGTGCGCTATTTTGTCTCGTAAAGTTGTTTTAGTTGTATGTGGAAGGAAAATTAAAAACTCATGTTTGAATTCATTTTTTTTTATGAATGTTCAAAATTACCCTATTCAAAAGTATTGGATACATGACACTTTTTTTCAAAATTCCAATGGAAACTTTGTATTTTAAAAGACGTTAAATATTCAAATTTTCGATAGTACTGGAATGTTATCTCTGACCAATCAGAAAAGCACACAATTGATTAAAAAATAGTGCTACTAATCATCTGACTCTTTGATGTGCATTCTACAATTCAAAGATTAAAAATGGCAAAAACTAAAGAATTATCCAGAGATATATATTTATATATATATATCGTAAAATACATATATTTCCTGCATCAGTACACATCATCGGTGATGTTTCTAGCCGAGGTTCATTAGGGGTTTCGGGTCTTTCAACATCATAACCCCTCTCCCAAGTGACCCAGTCGATATTGATCAGGTATCGACTTGAGTACTTCTTTTCAGCTATAATTTTTCTCATCTTCAAAAACGTACACCATACGACTCTTCTTGGCAATTTATTGTCCAATCGCGGATGACTTCCGGTTCACAAGTAGCAACGCTCTTCCAAAAAAAAAAGGAAGGAAACCAAGCCTCAAGTTTTCCGTCTATCTATGATCGTGAACGTGGCAGCGTGCTTGGCTTGAAGTGGAAAGTGCAGATTTGATTCCCCTCCCCTAAGACGCATATACGCAGTCGCACAAACAAAGAAATGCACTCAAACATCACATTCTGCGCACACTGATTCCTACTTTCATTCATGTTAATATTCAGGCAATTAAAAAAAATTGTAACCCAGGCAGAGACAAACAGGTGCTAAATACTAGCCAAGGATCAACTGTAAGTAACAATGGTTCGATGTACCATAATTCCGTCCCATATTCAAGCCCTCAAATGTTATCAGGATCAGATGGAATTTGGCACTTATTCCAGTTGAATTTTTTTATTGATTCATTTTATGGCTTATCAAACCTTTGCTTGTTGTTTTAAGTTTAAAAAATATTTTTAAATTGTAAGAATGTTTGGGGAAGTGTAGTGATACAATACTAACTAATTAACCCATAGCTAGAGGGAGAAGAGGTGGATTCATTTTGCTTACACAGATCTTTACTTTCATTCATGTTAATATTCAGGCAATTTAAAAAAACTGTAAACCTGGCAGGGGGCAAACTGATGCTAGATCTTAGCCAAGTATCAACCGTAGGTAACAATGGATTCTGGGCACCCTAATTATGTGTTCTAATCAAGCCTCCCTTGTCAGATATAATTTTAGGTCATACCCACGACCCCAAAAATCTAAACGCGTCATTCACTCGATGAAAGCTTTAACTATAGAAGTGAGAAAGTGATCTTATACAATACCACTATTTCACGTATCAAACGGATCGAATAGGCCTTGGTTAAATATTGTGTTTATCAAAATATTTCTTCTTCTTCTTCTTCTTCTTCTTCTTCTTCTTCTTCTTCTCTGTGTCGTGTCATTTTAGGACGTAGGCGATCATGGCCTTCCACGTCTCCCTATCCCTGGTGGCTCTTAGCCCGCTTTCTCCTGTAACGTCTCGCAGCCCGCGTTCTGTCATCCACCTGCTCAGGCCTTTTAAATATGTTATCCGCTGCTTTCCTCTGTCTCCTTTTCCCTCTATCTGGCTTGTTAGTATCAGGTTCTCCAAGCCCCCTTTCCTTATTGCATGTCCCAGTAATTCAGTTGTCTCTTCCTGATGCTCAGTATTAATCCCCTTTTCGTTTACATTCTTTCCAACACCACGTCATTGCTCACATGCTCGATCCACGATATCCGCAGCATCCTTCTGTAGAACAACATTTTAGCTGCTTCAAGTATTCTCTTCATATTTGTTGATATTGTCCAACATTCACTGCCATATTGAAGAACTGACATCACATAGCAACCCAGTACTCTCTTCTTTGTTTCTAGTGAAAGTTTTCTGTGTCTTAATACTTTACTTAGCTTCTGGAACGCGAATTTGCCTTTGGATCTACAGAAAGATGCTGAGAATACTATGGACCGAACATGTAAGCAAATGACAAAGCTCTAGAGACAATGGCAACAAAAAGGACACTTATATTTAACATCAGGAAGAGATAGTTGAAATTTCTAGGGTACATAATGAGAAACAAAGAAAAGAGAACTGAACTGTTATGTAATATCAGTCCTTTTATATGGCAATGAATACTGGAGAATCTCTTCATTGATGAAGAGACTTGAAGCAACAGAAATGGGGTTCTACAGAAAGATGCTGAGAATCCATGGACCGAACATGTAAGCAAATGACAAAGCTCTAGAGATAGCTGAAATTTCTTGGGCACATAATGAGAAAAATAAAAGAAAACAGAATTGAATTGTTAATTAAAATCAGTCCGTCTACATGACAATGAATACTGGACAATCTCCTCAAAGATGAAGAAGAGACTTGAAGCCACAGAAATGTGGTTCTACAGAAAGATGCTGAGGATACCATGAACTGAACATGTAAGGAAATAACAAATCTCTAGAGACAATGGCAACAAAAATGACACTTATCCTGAACATCAGGAAGAGATAGTTGAAAATTCTAGGGCACATAACGAGAAACAAAAAGAAGAGAAATTAACTGTTATGTAATATCAGTCCTTCCATATGGTAGTGAATGCTGCACAATTTTCTCAAAGATAGAGGAGACATTCGAACGAATACACTGGACTACAGTTGACGACTAAATGAGATATTCAAAAAACATTATCTTCTAAATGTCTGAATAGCTTTCTCAGCCTAAAAGTTTGGCTCCTAAACCAAAAGTGACAAAAAAAAGAACAGCGTCTTCTAGTAAACCTTTAACCCTGCATTCGTTTTTGAAGATTTTCTTTCTTAAATTTATTTTCTCTTAGAATTGCTATTCATTTTATTCCCATTTTCATTCTGTTTTTTTTTTTTTTTTTTTTTTGACAGAAGATTTTAATTTTTGTGGTTTGCCAATTTTCACGTTTCCATTCACCATAACAACCCCGCCCCCTAAAAGACGAAAAAGAACTGAAGCTTCTATAGAAATAAAAAGAACCCTTTTTTTTCAGATTCTGGGAAAGTGTTCTTAGAAGAGCTATTTAATGCAACCGTCTCTCATTCATTTTTAAAGTGGATTTTAAATGAAGGCATTTGTAGTCGGTGTTCATGTACTGAATTAATGGTGGTAATGATCCAATTTGATACCATCGTTATTAGAATAATTACTGTACGAATGGTGGGGGTGTAATGAATAGTCCTAAATGGCTTCTAGAAATTTAATAAAAGGGTACAGTTCAAAAAGCGTAGCAATGCCGAAAAATACATGTACAAAATAGTTTTCCATCCATTTACAGATACGAAATATTTTGAATATGCCGAGAATTGGCATCGTTGTGTGCACTGTATTGTTGTGATTTTTAAAAATATTGCATTACTTGGAATTAGCTATGCAACACTGGAACGTTTTTGCGATCAATTAGTGTTGAAATGAGGTAAGTTATGGCGATCCCGAGTGAGGATATTGGAATAAAAAAGCTTTGTTAATTTCGATTTGTCTAATGTCCTCAGTGATATTTTTAGTCAGTCTTTCATTCTATCTATCTATCTATCTATCTATCTATCTATCTATCTATCTATCTATCTCTTTCCTCTGTTCATTTTCTATCTATCTATCTATCTATCTATCTATCTATCTATCTATCTATCTATCTATCTATCTCTTTCCGTCTGTTCATTATCTATCTATCTATCTATCTATCTATCTATCTATCTATCTATCTATCTATCTCTTTTCTCTGTTCATTATCTATCTATCTATCTATCTATCTATCTATCTATCTATCTATCTATCTCTTTCTCTGTTAATTTTCTATCTATCTATCTATCTATCTATCTATCTATCTATCTATCTGTCTATCCTAGGCTGTTCACATCTATCTATCTATCTATCTATCTATCTATCTATCTATCTATCTATCTATTTCAATAATTAACGCCACAGACCTCAACAAGCACGAAAAAGAAAACTGTATTTTAACGAAAAGACACTGAACGCTAAGCAAAGAAATAACAATGTAGGAATTTAAATTATTACACTCTCTAAAAACATACCGATACCTAACAGGAAAGAATATATGCTTCAACTACTACAAAAAATTGAACAGTTTTTAATAATGATGAGATGGAAAGCTTTTATCTTTTTGAATAAAAAGACAGAAGCAACAAAAGATAAAAATGTAACTAATTTCAATTTTTAAACAACGAATTATCCCCCTTGAATGAAAGATTTAATTACTTTTGAAAAAGACATGACCCCTATTTTAGACAATATAAAATTTAAAAAAAACCAAGAACAAATTCCAGAAATTATTAAATACCGAAATAAAGAAAATAAAAATATCTACAAAGCATCCTTATTAAAAGAGATAAATCCAGCAATATATACCAAATTAATCCAAAAATATACGAAAAAAAAATTATTAGAAGAACCAACTAAATCTTACAAAAAAGCCCCAGATTCATACATTGAAAACATCAATAATGAGGCTAAAATCATCATAGCCAAATTAAATTTAAGTAATAATATACAAATATTAACTGGCAAACAAGCTTTCTTTCCAGTGAAAGACCACCATGATGGCTTTAACAACAATCCATCATACATACTAATTAATCCTACAAAAAACAGAAGTGGCTAAAATAAGCCATCAAATATTAAAAAAATATTTGCGACTTGTTAAGAACAGCCGCGCAAGCAAACCAGTGGCAAAACACTGGTGACTGTATTTCCTGGTTCCAAAAAATTAAATGCGAAAGTAAATACACATTCATCAAATATGATATAAAAAAAACTTTTAACCATCAATATCTGAGAAAGGTTTACTGGAAGCATTTAATTTTGCTAAAATCTACATAAAAATACCATCAGAGCATATTGACATAATATTACATTGCCGAAAATCTATACTTTTCCACAAAGGTATAGCATGGATCAAGAAATCCAACAACGGAGCATTCGATGTACCACAAGGATCGTATGATGGAGCAGAAATTTCAGAATTGATGGGAATATACATTTCAAACAAAATAAACAAAATAATCTATATTGACAACCCCGGATTATATAAAGATGACAGATTAATAATAGCACCAGACAACAAAAAAGTGAATGATAAAACAAGGAAACAACTTTTTAAATTATTCAAAGAAATAGATTTTGATATTAAAGTGAACACAAATAATAAAGTGGTACAATATTTACATGTAGAACTTCATTTACAAACTAAAATGTCTCGCTATACATGAAAATAAACACTAAGTTATCATAGATAAATACAAAGTCCAATTATCAAAATTATATGATTAAACACATTCACAAAGGCATAGAACACAGACTATCTAATAATTCGTCAAACAAATCAATACTTATTGAAAAGAAAAATATATATGAGGATGCACTAAGAAATTCTGGCCATAAAAATATTTTACAATATAATTCTCAACCAAACAGACAAATCAAAAACAACAATAGAAAAAGAAACATTATCTTGGTCAACCCACCATTTAATTTAGAAGTAAAGACCAAAATAGGTCAAATATTTTTTAAACTAATAGATAAGCACTTTCCAAAAGAATCAGAACTGAACAAAATTTTCAACAGAAACACAATCAAACTAAGTTATAGTTGCACTAATAATTTAAAGTTTCATAAAAAAACAAAACACCAGAAAATTAAATAGCATCGTACAAAACAAAACCACCAACAAAGAATGCAACATCAGGGACAAAAATAAATGTCCACTTCAAGGTCCCTGCAACACAAAAGAAATAATTTATAAGGCAGAGGTACATGACCCATATTGCCAAAACAAAATATATTTGGGTTCAACCAAAGACACCTTTAAGACCAGGTGGTTCAACCACAGATCTACATTTAAAATAGAAAAATTAAAAAACAATACAAAATTGGCTAACCACGTCTGGAAATTGAAATCAAAATATGAAAAAGACCTAGACACAACGTGGAGCATTGTCAAAACAGCCAAGCCTTACAACGGTGGACAAATATGTAGACTGTGCCAATAAGAAAAATGAGAAATTATGATATAACCAAATGAAGACGAGCTATTAAATGAAAAAAAAAAAAACAGAAATTATGACTAAATGCATCATCACAAAGAAATACCACTTAGGTTCTTACAACAATGGAGGAAAACGTTTTAATTTAAACAATGCGCGTTCATAAATTCCCTGCCACGTGAACATTCAAATAAAACACCGTTACAAGAGCGTTCTTAAAAAGAAAAACGGTAAAAGGTAAAATCAGTTATTAAAAATCGCCTGAAAACATCACTCATGGTAGAAATCTTGGTAGCGAAATAACTAGTTCAAAAATGGAAAATACATATGTATATATACATATATATATATATATATATGGATACATGGTATATAATTGATATGCATTTATCAATTATATAAAACATTATATATTATAAATTATATATATAAACACTGGGGTTGCCTAATAATTGTGACCGGGAGTTGTATATGTTTTGTTTGATGCCCTGTGGGAAGATGAACGGAAGTATAAGGTCGCCGTCATTAGTGCCCCCCCCCCCCCGAACACATTCGTAATCACCATTAGACTCATTCCATTCTTTTCTCAGGTTGACACCCAAACACTCTGAAACGTTTGTATTCGACCATCCGTGCGAACGCCAAGCCGTATGACATGCCGTTTCCAAATTTCTGGCTGGAGGGAATTGCGTAATGGTGAACTTTTTCCTACAGACGGTCCCCAACTGAATCTACTTTACCGTGCATTCTACGAAATCTAAAACAAACAACGCGCATGCGTGAAATTAGATACATAAAATGGCAACAATACACACATTACACCCAGATAGATAGATAGATAGATAGATAGATAGATAGATAGATAGATAAGACCGCATAGATAGATAGATAGATAGATAGATAGATAGATAGATAGATAAGACCACATAGATAGATAGATAGATAGATAGATAGATAGATAGATAGATAGATAGATAAAGACCGCATAGATAGATAGATAGATAGATAGATAGATAGATAGATAAGACCACATAGATAGATAGATAGATAGATAGATAGATAGATAGATAAAGACCGCATAGATAGATAGATAGATAGATAGATAGATAGATAGATAAGAAAACCACATAGATAGATAGATAGATAGATAGATAGATAGATAGATAGATAGATAAAGACCGCATAGATAGATAGATAGATAGATAGATAGATAGATAAGACCGCATAGATAGATAGATAGATAGATAGATAGATAGATAGATAGATAAGACCACATAGATAGATAGATAGATAGATAGATAGATAGATAGATAGATAGATAGATTTGAACACCGAGATAGATAGATAGATTTTCATTTTATTTCCAAATAATTAATGCATGTACCAAAAGTGTAAGAAAATCATATGAAGCAAATCCAGCATCTTTCAAAGACATGTACAGAAAAAAAAACATACTGTCAATCTCATCTTTTTTATGGAAACCAGAATTATATTTTGAACAAAGGCAAAAAAAAGATTTAATTTAATTTATTTATATTTTTTTTCCTGCAACTCACAGAGCGAATGATATTTTTACTTTACCATGTTTCACTCCGTCTCAATTCATAGTTGTCCATTTATTAGATTGACCGCCTGCGTTGGTGTAGCAGATGAACAATAAAGAAGAAGATGAAAATAATTATAATTCGTTCGATTTAGCGTTCGTTTATTACGTTATTCAGAAGATCAGGCAGAATGCACCACAAAGCCGAAAAGATGGCGATAGCTGGACGCCATTTTATGCGAAACAATTAACAATCCCGATTCTCAAATGTAAAATTAAAAAAAAAATGTATATACCTATATAAATAGAATGTATACAAAGATCTGCGCTAAATCTTTTCTAAAAAAATAAATAATAATAATAATTTTTTTTTAGTTCAATTTCCAGGTCTTTATACTTTTAAAAAGCTATGAAAGTATAAAAGCCTGGAAATTGAAATAAAACATGTGGAAATTGAAAACAGGACTAGTATTTTGATAGTAGGTGCGCTTGGAATGATAAAAATTGAACAAAACAACATATTGAAAGAATTCTTGGAAACCCCATCTTAAAAAATATACAAAAAATTGTCTTGATGAGTACAGACCAGACACTAAGAAGAACTTTGTCTATGTAACGCTAGGGATGTTAGGGGAGATAGAAAAACAAATATAATGTAGTTATAACAACATACCAAGACCTGCCTTACGTCTTTCCGCAGACTTGGTAAGTAATGTAACCATAAAAGAAATCGAATTATGATGAAAATAAATAATAATAATAATAATAATAATAATAATAACAACAGGCAAATATTATGCATAATAATATGGATCCAAAATGCAGGTTTTATGATAAACACCAGAAACAATAGACCACCTAATCTCAGGCTGTTCTGTGCTTGCTCCAAATGAATACAAAAATCGCCACGATAGAGTTGGGCAATATTTACATTGGACAATGTGCAAACATTATGGAAAATCTGTAAACAAACACTGGTATGAACATCACCCAGCACCGGTTACAGAAATAGAAGATGTAACCATTCTATGGGATTACACCATCTACACAGACAGAAAAATTGAAGCAAACAGGCCAGACATTATTGTTAAAAACCAGAAGAAGAAAACTTGCCTATTAATTGATATGGCTTGTCCAGCGGATTGTAACATAGCAATCAAGGAATTTGAAAAACTGTCAAAATATAAAGACCTGGAAATTGAAATAGAAAAAATGTGGAAATTGAAAACAAGAGTTGTGCCAGTGATAGTAGGTGCACTTGGAATGATAAAAAAATGGAACAAAACAACACATGGAAAGAATCCCTGGAAACCCCAGCTTAAGAGATATACAAAAAATTGTCTTATTAATTACAGCCCACACACTAAGGAAAACTTTATCTATGTAATGCTAGGGACGATAGGGAAGATAGAAAAACATGAAATGGAGCCATAACAACACGCCACAACCTGCCTTAAGTTTCCCTGCAGACTTGGTTGGTAGTGAGACCAAAGCAGAAATCGAAATATGATGAAAAATGACATAATAATAATAATAATAATAATAATAATAATAATAATAATAATCAATCAATCAATCCTAAACGCTCAGACATTGTAAAAACAAAATGTTCCTTCTGTATGACACGACCGTCTTTGAAGACTGTAATCATTAAAGAAATAAAAATTTAGTCATTATCACAGCCCACAATTTAAGATATGGCTGATATTAGATTTCTAGTCTATCTATCTATCTATCTATCTATCTATCTATCTATCTATCTATCTATCTATGTCTGTTCTGATCTATCTATCTATCTATCTATCTATCTATCTATCTATCTATCTATCTATCTATCTATGTCTGTTCTGATCTATCTATCTATCTATCTATCTATCTATCTATCTATCTATCTATGTCTGTTCTGATCTATCTATCTATCTATCTATCTATCTATCTATCTATCTGTCTATCTATCTATCTATGTCTGTTCTGATCTATCTATCTATCTATCTATCTATCTATCTATCTATGTCTGTTCTGATCTATCTATCTATCTATCTATCTATCTATCTATCTATCTATCTATCTATCTATGTCTGTTCTGATCTATCTATCTATCTATCTATCTATCTATCTATCTATCTATCTATGTCTGTTCTGATCTATCTATCTATCTATCTATCTATCTATCTATCTATCTATGTCTGTCCTGATCTATCTATCTATCTATCTATCTATCTATCTATCTATCTATCTATGTCTGTTCTGATCTATCTATCTATCTATCTATCTATCTATCTATCTATGTCTGTTCTTATCTATCTATCTATCTATCTATCTATCTATCTATCTATCTATCTATGTCTGTTCTGATCTATCTATCTATCTATCTATCTATCTATCTATCTATATCTGTTCTGATCTATCTATCTATCTATCTATCTATCTATCTATCTATCTATGTCTGTTCTGATCTATCTATCTATCTATCTATCTATCTATCTATCTATCTATCTATCTATCTATGTCTGTTCTGATCTATCTATCTATCTATCTATCTATCTATCTATCTATCTATCTATCTATCTATCTATCTATCTATGTCTGTCCTGATCTATCTATCTATCTATCTATCTATCTATCTATCTATCTATCTATCTATCTATCTATGTCTGTTCTGATCTATCTATCTACTATCTATCTATCTATCTATCTATCTATCTATCTATCTTACCAGCCATAATTATTAGTCCACCCCAATGATGTATTTCATACTATTTTTAGTATTTATTGCTAAGTGGATAATTTTAAATGAAAATAGAATGGGTCTTTGGACGAGTGGTAGCCAGAAAGCCTTTGAAAAAGAGACTAGCATGGGGAACAGAGCACAAAAACTGGACACCAAAACAGTCTTGTGGGCTGTTCGGGAGTAAAAGGAGGGTGTGTACGTACAGAGGAGGGTTGAGGAGCGAGTGAAAGATGGGTGTGTACAGTAATCGATGAAGCATTGTGGTGGATTCTGCATACTTTGGAACTATTTTGCGAGTACGAGTTCAGGTGACTTGGTTGAAGTAAAGGGGTCTATGAAGAAAAAAAACTACCATTCAATCTTACAGAGATATGCAATTCCATTTGGACTGCGTATTGTGGGACAAAATTTCATCCTCCAGCAGATTAACGACCCAAAACATACTTCTAAATTGTGCTAAAATTATTTAAAATTAAAAGAAACTGCTGGGGTGTTAAAAGTTATGTGTTGGCCACAACCATCACCAGACCTCTCACTAATTGAACTTTCATGGGATAAGTTGGACCGGAGACGCAAGAAGAAACAACCTAGTAATTTTGGGGATTTAGTTTGGTGTCTAAAGGATTCCTGGAGTGAGTTGTCGGAGGATTATTTTTAAAAGATTGTGGCAAGAATGCCAAAAGTGTGTGCAACTGTTGTGAAGGAAAACGGAGGTTATTTTAATGAAACTGCAATATAGGTAATTATGAAATATTTATAAATTCATTTGATACACAGTGTTATATAGCGACAAACAACAAAGACGCATATATATAAAAATATGAGTTATATTTTTATTGATGACGATGAACCGTGTAGCCTAGGATACAGAGAGTTGAGGGAGCGCTCTTCCAAGGGTTGACGGGAGTGTCTCTCTTCACCTGCCAATCTCTGTCGGTGCTACTCTGGTCTGGTCTGTCCGGACTGTCTCTCTGTCTCTAATCCGTGCGCCGAGGTCTTTTTTATAATCTCCAAACCGGTACTTCCGGATTTTGCCTCGCCCACGCACGCCCACGTAATTCTCAGAGACACCTGTTCTGTTTGCCTCTTGTAGCCATTTCCGCTACTGCCGGAAATAAGGTCAAACAAACATCCGTTCCTTTCAACGACCGGAAACGCCCCCGCTTGCTCAGCTTCCTCGGGTGGGGCGGGATTGTTATATTACAACAGTAGGTAAAGGCCTTGTTTAGTTCTAATGATTTAACCCAAAGAGTTGTGAGTTCAATACCAGGCTACTACAGTAGTGAAGAAATAACTTAGATGGTTAAATGGAGGAATGAGAATGGTCGAAATAAAGGGTTCGGTTCACCTGAAAAAGGCCGTAACGTACAACGGCCGAAAGCTTGTACAAATGACAAAGATTAGGACAATAATCCGAATAATGTTAAATAGTGTAAAATGCCAATTACAGGTGAGAGACTCTAAAATCAAGCAGGTACAGAAATTTAAATACGTAGGAAGTGTTCTAACAGAAGACGGAAAGTGCGACAATGAGATCCAAAGTCGAATTAGCATGGCGAAAGAAACATTCCAGAAGTTGAGTAAAATATTAAGAAACAGGACTATTTCACTAGAAACAAAGAGGTGCTATGTGATGTCGGTTCTTCAATATGGCAATGAATGTTGGGCAATATCTTCGAAGATGAAGGAAAAACTTGAAGCAGCTGAAATGTGGTTCTACAGAAGGATGATGCGGATATCGTGAGCAATGTCGAGGTATTGGAAAGAATGGAGACAAAAACGAAATGAATACTAAGCATCAGGAAGAGACAACTAAAGTTCCTGGGACAAGCAATGAGGAAGGAGGACTTCGAGAACCTGATACTAACAGGCCAAATAGAGGGAAAAATAGACAGAGGAAAGCAGCGGATAACATATTTGAAGGACCTGATCAGGTGGATGACGGAACGAGGGATTACATGGTGCAACAGGAGAAAGCGTGCTAAGAGCCACCAGAGACAGGGAGATGTTGAAAACCATGATCGCCTACGACCTGAAAAGGCATCGTACATAAAAGAACAAGTGTAAATTAGATTTTTCGTAGTTTTTTTTCAGCAAAAGATGCTCAGTAGAAAATATTATAATGAGATTTCTGACATTAGGTCTCTGGTTAGCACCCGTAAAGATATGAGTATACACCAGAGATCTAGGAAAGAAAATAACAATAACAAATGTGCGCACCAGATGTGGATATCGACTCGGAACAATAAAAATCGGTGGAGCCGAGTTCGAATTCCAGTTGAATTCTTTGCATTCACTTCCGAGCAAATACTCTTGGATAAGGTACTAATCCGTCTCTTCCTTCCAGATATGAGTCAAATAACAGGACAGATTGGGTTCTATAGCCTTGGCTGGCAACCAGTCTATCACAGAAAGCAATGTCTACCTACTGCGGGATAATCTTCTGCCCAGTCAGTCATGTCTCTTTCCAGACATGATCGCTCAAAGCGTGTATCACGTATGGCACTTAACTGACTGAATGAATAATTAGAAACAGGATTAAGGCTTCTACTGGGCATAAAGTAGGGGATCGGTTTTCTTTTGTTATAAAGTAATAAACTGATCCCCCACAAAGTACTAATTAATAACATAATACATCTCTTTCCCATCTAGCTATGGATCAAATAACAGGACAGATTGTGTTCTATAGCCTTGGCTAGCAACCAGTATACCGCACAAAGCAATGGATAATAGTCTGCCCAGTCAGTAATGTCTCTTTCGAGACATGATCGCCAAGCATCTATCATGGCACTTAACTGACGGACTGAATATAATAGTTGAAGACAATTTAAACTTATACTTGGCATAAAGTGGGCGATCGGTTTTCTATTGTTATGAATTAATAAACTGATCCCCCACTAATTACTACTTATTAATATAATGATATAATATGATTCATCTCTTCTCACTCCAGCTATAGGATAAATTGCAGGACAAATTTTGTTGTATAGACTTGGTTGGCAACCAGTCTACCTTTCTACTCTTTCAAGCCATGATCGCCTGAGCGTGTATCATGTTTGACACTCAACTGATTGGCCTCAGCCTCACTTTGTTGATTTGAAGAAATATTACTACTACTACTGCTACTACTACTACTACTACTACTCCTACTACTACTACTACTACTAATAATAATAATAGTAATGATAACAAAAAGACAAGAAAATTGGTATAAACAGACCAGATATAGCCACAAAACATTTAAAAACAGAAACATGTCGACTAATTGATATGAATTATCCACATGATACCAACGCTTCAAAAATAGAATTTCAAAAGTTGTTAAATTATAAGGATCTGCAAATAGATTTATCAAGATTGTGGGTAATTAAAACTACAATTATCCTTGCTGTGATAAGAGCATTGGGTATGATAATGAAGGCCACCGAAATCCGTGTGAGATACATCAGCTTGTCAGAGTTACGAAATATTATTTTCTGTAAAATTTCATGTCATCCACACAACTCTCTACATTTATACGAAACGCTTAAAATGTCCCCTTTTTACGCACAGACACCTAGAGGGGCCTTGGTAATTAAGCCCTTAAAATTACAAACTGACAAGATGATACTAGAGACAAGAAAAATAATAGACTCTTAAAATACAGGAATCTTGAAATGGTATATAAAGATCTCAAAAACTTCAGTTATGGTCGGAGTCCTCGGTTTATTTGAAACATTTCTGATAGAACCATTGAAGGGATCTCTGGCCGCTCGTAGCTTTAAGAAATACGAGGGTCATTCAATAAATAGGGTAAATTTTTCGGTATAAGGACTTCTAATACAGATAGAAACTCACTTTTTTATCATAGTCCCCCAGCAATGTCACACATTGTCCCATCTGTGTACAAGCTTCCGTTTTTCCTCATCGTAAAAATCTTTGGACTGATGTCTCAGCCAATCGCTCACAGCACTTTTGACATTATCGCTCCTTTCAAAATTCGTGCCACTCGTGAACACTTTCAAGGAAACCAAACAGGCGAAAGTCTGAACAGGCAAGGTCTGGGCTGTAAGAGATATAAGGGAGCAGTTCTCAGCCCAGGTCGTTGATGGTCTGCACCGTCTAGCATCTTTGGCACCCACTGGCAGCTGACCTCCGAGTAGGCCATCATAGACAATTTTGTGTGCTGTCCCAACAGATAGGCTCAAAGTTCTTGCAATGACATCCACTATCACCCTTCTGTCAGACTGAATGAGGTCATTGACTGATTTGATCACCTTAGGAGACATCTGTAGACATCCCAGGCCTGTTTTCATCTTCAATACTGCTCCGTCCTTCTTTAAATAATTTAGCCCACTTGTAGACATTTTTGGCTGAAACATGTGGCACCATACACAGTTAACATTCTCCTATGAATTTCAACTGGTTTGCGCCATTCAGCAACCTAAAACTTCATAATTGACCTCTGTTCAATTCTGGAGCATGCTTCTTGGTCGGCCATCTTTATTAATCTCCAAAACTCTCAAAGCTTTTAAACCTGTAAAAAAATTAAATCCATTTGAAAAAGAAGTAAAGAAAAAAAATTAGAAAGTAAGATTCTATCTCTATCAGAAACAATTATACCGAAAATTCCCCTTATTTATTAAATGACCCTCGTAGAAATCATTATACCGAAAAATTCACCTTATTTATTGAATGACCCTCGTAGAAATCCTTATACCGAAAAATTCACCTTATTTATTGAACGACTCCCGTAGATGTCCTTATACCGAAAAATTCACCTTATTTATTGAATGACCCTCGAAGAAGTTCTTATACCAAAAAATCGCCTTATTTATTGAATGACCCTCGTAGAAGTCCTTATACCGAAACATTCACCTTATTTATTGAATGACCCTCGTAGAAGTCCTTATACCGAAAAAATCCAACTTATTTATTTAATGATGCTCGTAGAAGTCCTTATACAGAAACATTCGCCTTATTTATTGAATGACCCCGTAGAAGTCTTTATACCTAAAAATTCACCTTATTTTTTGAATGACCCTCATAGAAGTCCTTATACCAAAAAATTCGCCATATTTATTGAATGACCCTCGTAGAAATTCTTATACAGAAAAATTCATCTTATTTATTGAATGACCCTCGTAGAAGTCCTTATACCAAAAACATTCAGGCTATTTATTGAATAACCCCTGTAGAGAAAAATTCTCCTTGTTTATTGAATGACCGTCGTAGATATCCTTATACCGAAAAATTCATCTTATTTGTTGAATGACCCTCTTAGATGTTCTTATAAAGAAAAACTCACCTTTTTTATTGAATGACCCTCGTAGAAGTCCTTATACCGAAAAAATTCATCTCATTAAATGACCCTCGTAGAAGTCTTTATACCGAAAAGATTCATCTTATTTATTGAATGACCCTCGTAGAAGTCCTTATACCAAAAACATTCAGGCTATTTATTGAATAACCCCTGTAGAAGTTCTTATACCGAAAAATTCTCCTTGTTTATTGAATGACCGTCGTAGATGTTCTTATACGCAAAAAATTCATCTTATTTGTTGAATGACCCTTTTAGAAGTTCTTATACAGAAAAACTCACCTTTTTTATTGAATGACCCTCGTAGAAGTCCTTATACCGAAAAAAATCATCTTATTTATTGAATGACCCTCGTAGAAGTCCTTATACCAAAAACATTCAGGCTATTTATTGAATAACCCCTATAGAAGTTCTTATACCGAAAAATTCCGTCGTAGATGTCCTTATACCGAAAAATTCATCTTATTTGTTGAATGACCCTTTTAGAAGTTCTTATACAGAAAAACTCACCTTTTTTATTGAATGGCCCTCGTAGATGTCCTTATACTGAAAAATTCACTTTTTTATTGAATGGCCGTCGTAGAAGTCCTTATACCAAAATATTCACCTTTTATATTGAATGACCCTCGTAGAAGTCTATACAAAAACATACACCTTGTTTATTGAACAACCCTCGTAGAAGAAGTAGTTCGTACAAACACCTCGAAGCGCTTTATGTATGTAAAAATTATGCGTTCTTAGATTTTTAGTTTAATTGTTCGTTTTATCAGCATATCTACCCTTTTGGGTCATTTAATGCTGAAGAATTTGTTTGGATTTTGTTTACTGCTTGTTGATCTTTTGTGAGTCTATTGCTGTCGAGATATAAGTAGAGGTGTTGTGATTTGATGTGTGATGGTTAGATGCTATCTTCTTTTGCAACTATATTTTGTTATATAATTTTGTTGCTCTTAGAAATTCTAAAAGGTCATTTGGGTCAGCTTTGTTGAAGATGTCTTTTAGATTGTTTTCTTGATAGTATCTTAATCGCATTTGTTCAAGATCTATGCAGCTTGTTAGTATATGTTTCACTGTGTAGAGTTCCTGACATGGAATGCAAATTGGTGCTTCCTCACCTTTTAGTAGGTGTGAATGGCTGAGAGTGGTAGAGCCTATTTGAAGTCTAGTCATTACTACTTCTCTTGACATTTTCCTATTCGAAATTTTAACTTCTATCGATTCTTTGAGGGTGGGTTTAATTTTGTAGAGTTTGTTATTTCTTAAGGAGTTTCACAATTCTTGCCATTTGGTCGTAATAAATTTTTTGATTAGAGGTTTTTAATCTGTCCGGGATACTTTTATATCACTAATATTGATGTTTAATGATCTTTTAGCTACTATGTCTACTTTTTTGTTTCCTCTGAGACCAATGTGGCTGGGAATCCAGCATAAAATAATGTTTTTGTTTTGGGTGATTAGGTTGACATTATTTAATCAAATTACCTCGTTCAAGGTGGTAATGTCACTAGTTTGCAAGGGGTTACTGCGTGGAAAAATGAGAATGAGAAGACTTTAGAAGAAACCAAAAACCCAAATCTAAAAATGATACAAGAAGTCTACCGTACTAAACAGCAAAAGCCACTTTTGACACGTTTAATTCATTACAGCACCTACTCCATTTATTAAGTTTGAGTCATATTTTACCTGCTTGCACGGACAAGCAGGCATCAAATAAAAGTTCTTACCATGTAATCAAACAGCAATTTCAAGAAATCAGGGAGAAGTTTTCAGATAATCTTAGATATGTTGATATCTGGGATTAAACTGATTCCAAATAGATGTTCAAAGCAACGAGCCTAACTGGAAACACAGTTGTTAATCATGAAAGAACAATCAATGTCTGGTCGGTGATGGTGAAATATTATTCGATTGGATTTTTTAGTGGTTGCAAGCAAGTCAATTTGAGCAGTTAGAGCTGCCTGACTCTGATAATCTGAATAATAATTTAAGGAAGACAGTGTTTTATCCTCTGCATAGATATTTACTAGTGACTGGAGGTCTTACCCGTTATCGTTACAAAACAGAAATTTAGAGTGGAAAAGAGGGCAAGAATAGATTAGAACTCCACGATTATAAATGAAAAGTTATTCCGCTTAATTTAGTGAAGTAACATATTATACTCAAACTCATTCCTAAGTTTCATATACGACTAGCAGTATAGCCCGGCGTTGCTCAGGTGTAATGAAAGCTTTAAAAGTAATCCATGGTCCTGGAGCTGAGACTCTTTAGATGTTGGCACGAAAAACGTAGGTTGTTGAAAGGTTGATCTCGAAGCTGTAGAACATCTCCAACAGCACAGCTAGCATGCAATGCAAAAAGAAAGGACGCGTCTTCTGTCCAAAAGACTGCACTGCCGCTATCACAATCAGTCAGAAGCAGGTAAGTGAGAGGAAGTGCGCTCGTGGATTACTTACACTGTGCCAGGCTACAGCTGGTAGTGGGGGTTACTCGCAAAAACCCCCTTATCTCTTTTGTGTTATACTCGTGGCTAATATTGCTGGAGTGAACGCCTTTATTCAACTATTTAGAAGCCGTTGGTTTGGGGCTAACGATTATTTGTCCATACGGCTTTCACTGAACGTCAGTCTCACTTCACACTTTCTCTCACTGCGCCATACTTGCTGGTCTGAATTGCTTGGACGCGCTCGACTGATGCGGCAGGTTCAACGAATCCCTGTCTCTCTCCAATTGCATCTCGTTGCTAAACACGTAATGTTGACCGTGCGAGAAGCCTGGTTCTGTAAGGTGCAATACCGACACTGACAACGTCTGCAAGCGTTGCTCATACTGCCAATTTACATGTCAGCACGTGAAGCGTAGTTGACGGAAGGCGCGTAGTGAAAAGCACGTCGTAACCTAAATGGTTTGTTGAGACTGGTTATCTCTCGGTTAGCTGCTCGGTTATTGCTTTAAAGCATAGCATTTCGTTGCTGCGGAGTATGCGATGCTCTGTCAGATGCAACGGAGGAGGCGACCCTCGCAAGCCTAGCGGACATCTGTTCTGTACTTTCGGCAACCCGCAAAGCTAAAGTAGAAGCACGGTTGCTTAGATTGCGAGCCGTCTGTTGTTCTGTACTTTCAACCGCCCGTGAACGTTTCTTAGTAACGGAGTCTGTTAAGCGCCGAGACCGTCGCTGCTCTGTACTTTCAGAAGCCATTAAAGTGGCCCTATCAGCAGTAGCCTGAGCGTTAAGTTCAGTCCGTATGGAGTCATCCATCCTGGAGCGCTTAAGTTTTTTACGGAAGCAATTACTGGATAACCTAATCGAACGCTTATCATAAGTTTCAGTTGCCCGACGTTCTGCTGAACGCAGTGCGATTTGCGACAATCACACAGCACTAACAGAGGGGCTTTCGTTGGCCCTAGTGTCCTTCTTTGCAGATGCCGAAGCGCTTCGGCGCCCAATAAAACATCTTTTGGTGGGGGGTGGCATGGATTAAAAAAGGAACGAACTCACAGAAATGTTTGTGTAATTCGGTGGCCAACTTTGATCGTTTAGAAGGAATTACAGTGAAATCAGAAGAGTAAAATGTGCGTATAAGCAACCTTCTAAGTTGTAGACCGGAGTTTGAGACATGTACAGCGAGATATCAATCGCAAAAGTGCAGGATAAGGGTTCCACAAAATGTTAAAAGTGAATATGGAGCCGATGCCCAATCAGATGGCTGTAATTTAAATAGATCAGTTTAGTCAAGCATAATTTAACTGACGTGGCCAATCGGAAATTCGATTAGAACTCAGTTTCGCGCGACACTGTATGTAAAATTAATTCGTGACAAACCTTGACATCGAAAACCTTAAAAGTTAAGGTGGAATTTAAGTTAAATAGACTAAAAAGCAATAGTTATTTCCAGTCAAAGTGAAACCGTAGATTGAAAGAAAAATGAATGAATCTAAGTCAAATTTTGATTTCCGGTATCGATGTCAAATAAGTTTTCCATCGCAAACTAAATTTTAAAGGCTAAATAAATCCTCTAAGTAAATGGTATCATGGCTGAAACTAAGAACTACAATTATACTTACTTAGACCAAAACCCGAAGCAAAAACTAAAATACAATGGCTGAAAACCTGATTTTGATCAGACCCGATAGGATATCGGGGTATCAATTTCCAATATTGGAGTCAAATATGTCATCCAAGGATAAACTAACCTAAGTGAGTCCATGAAAACTTATCGTACTCATCAGGAGTAAAATTGAAGAAAATGAGCCATGTTGATGGCTGAATATCGGTTTAAAATATCGGAGAGTATCGATTTCCGATATCGGGGAAACTGAGTCGTCTGAGAAGATCTACTAATGTTTGAGACTAAAAACTATAATTTTACCAAGTTAGAGCAATTTCTGCAGCAAGAACCACGATAAAAGTGCTGAAATTCTGATTTTGATCAGACCTGATCGAATATTGGGGTATCGATTTCCAATATTTGGCGGAAATACAAAAAAAATAAGTAATTTATGACCTGATCGGATTACTAAAGAGTTTTTGCGTCAAGTTTGGTGAGAATCGGATAAAAATTGTGGATTTGTATATAGGACATACAGACAGACATACATAAACAACTGTTTTTTTATATATAGAAATACTAGTGTAGTATGAAAGTGAAGACGCTACTTGAGTTCCCCTCTTCACCACCAAAAAAAACTTGCCCCCTAAGAGTCCCTCCCCTCCGATTCCAAAATCGCCACTGGCAATACATATACGTAAGAAGGAACGCCAGCGTTGAGAATTTTTTTAAAATTGTTTATAAATTAATTAGGTCAATTCCCATTTCATGTCCACTTGACTCCAGTCCTTCCCTCGTCTTTTCCCCAACATCTCATGTGTCTTTCTCTTTTCCTTTTTCACTCTATCCTCGCAACTATCTTCACACGGTTATTCCCATCCTTCTCTTGCTCTTTCTCTGACACCCCCTGTAACTTGTTCGTCTTTCTCTTCGCTCTCCTCCTGCTTATACTTTCAATCTTATCCTATGTTGCCTCTTCCACACCAGTGTCGGTACCGCCTAGCTTGGGGTAAAACGACTGAAAAACAATTTCATCCAAAACAAGCCTGGACACCACTAGTGTGCAGGGGGTTACAGTGAGAGAAAAAGTTGTGTTGAATAAAGGACCTTCTTCTTTATGTACCCTGTCTTATCAGAACATGGCTCTCCACATTTCCCTATCCCTTGTGGCTCTTACCACGCTTTTTCCTGTTACACAAGAAACCTACGTTCCGTCATCCACCTGATCACGTCCTTTAAATATGTTTACTGCTGCTTTTCTTTGTCTCATTTTCCCTCTATCTCGTCTGTTAGTACCAGGTTCTCCAAGCCCTCCTTCATCATTGCTTGTCCAAGGAACTTCAGTTGTCTCTTCATGATGCTCAGTATTAATTTCCTTTTTGTTTCCATCATTTCTAGAACCTCATCATTGCTAGAATCATGCTCGATCTATGATATTCGCAGCATCCTTCTTTAGAACCACATTTCAGTTGCTTCAGGTTTTTCCTTCATCTTCGATGATATTGTCCAGCATTCACTGCCATATTGAAGAACTGACATCACATAGCAATCCAGTACTCTCTTCTTTGTTTCTAGCGAAATTGTCCTGTTTCTTAATACTTTACTCAACTTCTGGACTGCATCCTTGTGCTTTTGGATCTCAGGAATATAAATGTATAGAAACTGATGTGGTCATAAAGTGAGGGATCAGTTTATATATTGATTGCAATTTGGAACTGATCCCCCACTTTATATCCAGTATGCTTCTGTGGAACCACATTTCATTTATTTCAAGTTTTTCCTTCATCTTTGATGATATTGTCCAGCATTCACTGCCATATTGAAGAACTGACATCAGATAGCAATCCAGTACTCTTTTCTTTGTTTCTGGCGAAATTGTCCTGTTTCTTAATACTTTACTCAACTTCTGGAATGCTTCTTTTGCCATGCCAATTCGCTTTCGGATCTCTGTGTTGCACTTTCCGTCTTCTCTTAGGTATTGAAATTTTTGTACCTGCTTGATTTTACTATCCCCACCTGTATTTGGCATTTTGGGCTGCCCTTTTTTTTTGATGCTCATGCTTTCGGTTTTCTTGCAGCCCTTTTTTGTCACTCTCTTCATCCCTCTTCTGTATAATGTCTTGTAGTTTCCTTTCCGTGTTTGCCATCAGCACTGTATCATCTGGTACGGTATGTGTCCCTTGATGACGAATCCTGGCATAAATTCTTGGGTCCTCAGAATAGTCTCGATTACAAGTTGAATAGATGAATAAAACGATTAAAAAAATATGTTTTGGGGATATAATCTGGCTATTTTCTTGTACTTTTTGTTTAAATTTCCATCACCTGTTTTTTTATTAAATATGCTTAGTTGTGATAATAGAAAATTTGCTAAAAATCGCTGCAAGCAACAATAATGTTTGTCACAAGGAATACACCGAAGAAACCTCAAGGAATTTAAATAAAAGATTATACCGACACAAAACGGATATTTTGAAAAAGAACATTTTAAAATCCTTAGCTTTTTAGGACTCATTTCTCCCCGAACAAGGCAGGACGATACTAAGAGTCACAGTGAGAGAAAAAAGAAGGCACTTGAGATGTCGAAGAAACGGTAAGATATGGATGGGAATCAAAGAGAAAAATTTTAAAATTTAATTTAAAATCTTGAAAATTAATTCAAATGAAAATTTGGAAGTAACTAAAATTACGATTAAATCAGTCAGTAAAGTGCCATACGTGATACACGCTTGGGCGATCATGTCTGGAAAGAGACATGACTGACTGGGCAGAAGATTATCCCGCAGTAGGTTGCCATTGCTTTCTGCGGTAGACTGGTTGCCGACCAAGGCTATAGAACCCAATCTCTCCTGTTATTTGACTCATGGCTAGATGGGGAAGATATGTACTATATTATTAAGTAGTATTTAGTGGGGGATCAGTTTATTACTTCATAACAATAGAAAACTGATTCCCCACTTTATGACCAGTAGAAGCCTCAATCATCTTTCAAACTATTATATTCAGTCAGTCAATTAAGTGCCATACGTGATACACGCTTGGGCGATCATGTCTCGAAAGAGACATGACTGACTGGGCAGAAGATTATCCCGCAGTAGGTTGCCATTGCTTTCTGCGGTAGACTGGTTGCCAGCCAAGGCTATAAAAACCAATCTGTCCTGTTATTTGACTCATAGCAGAGGAATGAGAGATGTATTATATTATTATGTAGTAATTAGTTGGGAGCTCAGTTTATTACTTCATAACAATAGAAAACCGATCCTGCATTTTATGCCCATTAGAAGCCTTAATCATGTTTCCAACTATCATATTCAGTCTGTCAGTTGAGTGCCATACGTGATACCCTCTTGGGCGATCATGTCTCGACAGAGACATGACTGACTGGGCAGAAGATTATCCCGCAGTAGGTTGCCATTGCTTTCTGCGATAGACAGGCTATAGAACCCAATCTGTCCTGCTATTTAACCCAAAACTGGAAGGAAGAGACGGATTAATACCTTTCCCAAGGGTATTTGCGCGTAAGTGAATGCAATGAATTGAACTGGAATTTGAACTCGGCACCCCGATTTCTCGTTCGGAGCCGATATCCACTGCACCACAATCGAAATTTGCCTAAAAGCTGTTTTATTAGATCGGCCCGGGGTTTAGTAAGTGATGTGTTATACTAATGTCCATCATATAGTCACTCAAAGAAGAGGCCACACCGTGGTCTTATATGAGTGAAAGATTGAGATAATGCCTCTAAGACACAAAGGAGAATTTGGAAGTGGAATATAATGATAAAACTTCAGAAGGGACGGGAGACTCAATCCTAAATAGGAAACAAGGAATACACCTCTAATTATGTTCAAAAGACCAGTCAGTCAGTCAGTTAAGTGCCATACGTGATACACGCTTGGGCGATCATGTCTCGAAAGAGACATGACTGACTGGGCAGAAGATTATCCCGCAATAGATTGCTTTCTGCGGTAGACTGGTTGCCAGCCATGCTATAGAACCCAATCTCTCCTGTTATTTGACTCATGGCTAGATGGGGAAGATATGTACTATATTATTAAGTAGTATTAGGGGGGGATCAGTTTATTACTTCATAACAATATAAAACTGATCCCCCACTTTATGACCAGTAGAAGCCTCAATCATCTTTCCAACTATTATATTCCGTCAATCAGTTAAGTGCCATACGTGATACACGCTTTGGGCGATCATGTCTCGAAAGAGACATGACTGACTGGGCAGAAGATTATCCTGCAGTAGGTTGCCATTGCTTTAACGTTTAAAAGAAACTGAAATTAAGGTTAAAGCAATTCAATTAAAGAATAAAATTAACTAATTATGAAATTATGTAAAACTAGTGAAATTAAGAGGAAAAGAAATTGAAATAAAATTGTAAAACATTTGAAATAAATATGAAAATCAATTATAACAACATTTAAATAAATACCAGGCTACAGCAATGGAGAACAAATAACTTAGAGAGTTAAGTTAAAGGGAAATAACTCATAGCTAACAGAATTTCTTTATTCGATTATATAATTTCAGTATTTATTTAAATAATGAATAAAAGGAACTGAAATGAAAGTAACAAAAATTCAAATATTGGTTAAAAAGATTGAAATTAAGATAAAAACAGTTTAAATTACGAGGGTTTTTATTTTTCAACTTAATCTCTCATCAGTGTCACACACTTTTCCCATCTACGCACAAGCTTCCGTATTCCCTCGGCGCAAATATCTTTGGACTGATATCTGAGACAATCGTTCACAGAACTTTTGACTTCATCGTCATTTTCAAACTTCGTGCCTTTCGTGAACCCTTTCAAGGGACCAAACAGGTGAAAGTCTGAAGCGGCAAGATCTGGGCTGTAAGGGGAATGAGGGAGCAGTTCCCAGCCCAGCTCGTTGGTGGTCTGCACCGTTTCGGAAGCTCTGTGAGGCCTTGCAGGTGACCTTCGAGTAGGCAAGGTCATCATGCGCAATTTTGTGTGCTGTCCCAACAGATAAGCTCAAAGTCCTTGCAATGTCAACCACTGTCACCCTTCTGTCAGTCTGAATGAGGTCATTGACTGATTCGATCACCTCAGGAGACCTCACTTCTGTAAACCTCCAAGGCCTGTCTTCATCTTCAATACGGCTCCGTCCTTCTTTAAACAATTTAGCCCACTTGTAGACATTTTTTTGGCTGAAACATGTGGCACTATATACAGTTGATATTCTCCAATGAATTACAATTAAATTGCACCCTTCAGCAAACAAAACTTGATAACTGACCTATGTTCAATTCTGGAGCATGATTCTTGGTCGGCCATCTTTGTTAATCTCCAATCTTTTTTTTCAATCTGCAAAAAATTAAATCCCTTTCAAAAAGAAGTAAAGGAAAAAAAAATTAAAAAAAGTAAGTTTCTATCTGTATTAGAAGTTCTTATATCGAAAAATCCACCTTATTTATTGAATGACCCTCGTAAATTAAAACAATTTAATATTAAAGAAACAAAATTAAAATTAGTTAATATTGAGATGAAAAACAACTAAAATAAAGATGAAAAGTCATTGAAATTAGAATAAAAAACTGAAAGTAAGATGTAAATCTATTGAAATTGAGGAAACTCAAAATCAATTTTAAATCGAGATCAAAAGTAACTGAAAGTAAAATACAAAATAATCGAAAGAAAGACGAAAATAAATACAATTGAAATTAAAATGAAATGATTAATGTAAAGTTAAAAATTAATTTAAAAGATGTTGAAAAACAAAAAAAAAGTTTTAAAGCGGATTTAATTAAGATAAATAACTATTCAAATAAAGTTTAAAAGCAACTGAAATTAAGGTGAAATACATTTTAAATAAAGATTAAAACTGAAATTGAGATATAAAAAATTCAAATATAGATTAAAAGCAACTTAAAGGATGAAAAAATTTCAAATAATGATTAAACATTTTGAAATTAATTTGAAAGCAATTTAAATAAATAATAAAAGCAAGTTAAATTAAGAAAACAAAAAGTCAAATAAAGATTAAGAGTAACTAAGTATTAAACTGAAATCCCTATTGAAATAACACTTGAACTTAACATGACAAATATTTCAAATATTTTATTAAAAGTGTAATATATTTCTGTGACCCGACAGAAATCTGATTGATATCAAAAGCAGGACCAACAGAATGTGTGTTCAAAAGCAGAATATATAAATAAAACCATCAGGGGTGTGATTAAAAAAAAGACAACCGGCTTCAATTCTAGGCGAAAATAATTGGCAGGTATACCTAGCCATCGATGACACAATTAAACGAAAACTCAAGAAGGTAAAAATACGTGGAAATTTCAGCTTATATAAAATCGGGGTTCTTTTGGGTTAAAATCAGAACACCGGGTGAACATCGAGAGAACGCTGAGAAGAGAGAAGAAAAGAACTCCTCCTGGTCAACGACTCCCGACAACTCCCTCGTATGTGCGTGATTCTCTCTAGCGTGATTCTATACATGTTCATCGTTTATCTGTCTAAACGATTGTAGTTTTCCAGCAGCAGTAAATGCATTATACTTAAAACTGTAACTGAAATTAAGACGAAAGGCAAATTTAAGTAAAGTTTAAAATTAATTTAAATTAAGATGAAAATTATTACAATAAAAAAAAGACAGTTGAAATTAAGATACAACATTCAAATAAAGATTAAATGCAGCTGAAATTAAGTTGAGAAACAGTTAAAATATACATTAAAAGTATTTGAAATTACGACGAAAAACATTTATCATGAAGATTAAAAGCTGTTGACATTGCGATTAAAATTATTAAAATAAATATTAAAATTTTATTGAAATTATATAGCAAGCATTAATTTATTACTTATTAAGCTCTGACTATTTTTCTGAACGGGATGAAGATTTTAAATTTTGGAGGACATGTTAGTTTATTTACAGTATTTATATTATTCGGACTATTGTCTTCATTTTTCGTTTCGGCTGTTGTACGCTCCGGCCTTCTTCAGGTGCTAAGAATTTCGACCATCAAATGGGGTATATGTACTTCATTCCTTGTGTAGAAGTGTCTCTTCTGGTAGTCATGAGTTATCTCCCTCTAACCTAGTAAGTTACTTGTTCATCACTGCTGTAGACTGGTATTGAACTCACAATTCTTTGGGTCAAGTCACAGGAACTAACCAACGTCTATATCTACTGGGACATGTTTTCTTAAGGACAAGAACAAATGAATTGTTGGGACTTATAACCCTTTTTAGTTTTATTGTTTCAGTAAATAATCTTTAGGATATGTCTTGTGGTGCAGTGGATATCGACTTGGAACGACAAATCGGGTAGCCGAGTTCGAATTCCAGTTGAATTCTTTGCATTTACTTACGCACAAATACCCTTGGGAAAGATATTAATCCATCTCTTCCTTCCAGTTATGGGTAAAATAACAGAAAAGATTGAATACTATAGCCTTGGCTGGCAACCAGTCTACCGCAGAAAGCAATTGCAACATACTGCTGGATAATCTTCTGCCTAGTCAGTCATGTCTATTTCGAGACATGATCGCCCGGAGTAGCTTTTTAATGCCCTCACAAAGACAACAATTAATGAGCTTCTTGTCTGGCAGACCCTCAAAATGCACGAATGTGAAATAAATTTAAGAAAACCTATTCAAGAGATTAATATCTTTCGAATAAATTCGTAGCCACTAGATGCCGAAATTCTTGTTCGTGCCTCCTACTTTTATTTGAAATTTTCTTCTCTTCACTCTCTTCTCACTAATTTTTCTTTGTCTAGCTTTTGAATCATACGTTTATCCTTTCACCCCCACGCACCCTTGACACATCCAGTCTCTTATTTCAATCCCTGGGGTGACGATACGATGCATAATTGCAAATTCAAATCGTCAGTGAACTTTTCAATTCGCACGTTGTCCAGCGGAAAATGCACTCAAAGCTTTGTCATCGAGCTCCGAGCATCGTTAATGTGACAGGCCAACGCGCCCAGAGCTGACCGTTCCCCGCCTTCCTTGACCACCCGGGTGTTGACCACCGCCCTTTATCGAACAGCGAAATCAACAACAAGAGCTACAAGTGAGATCAATAGATGTAAGTAAATTTAGTAATACTTAAGTGAATTTAAATGCTTCTCGCTTCACCGTCCATCGACTTTGCTTTTCCCGACTCTCAAGCATTTTATGAGCGCCTCTCGCGATGTGTTGTACGAATTCGGACTAATGTAATGTCGGGACGCAGGCAAGATAATAGGAAGGATGTTGGCCGGGGTGAGGCGTGGCGAGGGGCGCAGGTTGAAGGAGAGAATGAACTTCTGACAAGTAGAATCAAAGAACACCTCCAGCGATATTCGAATTCTTCGTCAACGATTTGAATAGGAATTTAAATTTCCTCGTTATATGATAAGCGATTTTTCTGTTTCTCGAATATAAATTTATAAGAAAAAAAAAGGATACCATATTTTTTTATAATCGTTTTCCCCTAGCAAGGCTGTAACGTCATTGGTGCGCAGGGGGGTTGAGTTTGAGTTTGAGTTTTGTTTAACGGCATATCAACACCTCTGTGGGTTATTTAATGCCAAAAAGGTTGGATTTTCAGGTTGTTGTTTTTAATGTTCAGTTATAGTGAGAAGGTTGATTTAGCCAGATTTTGAGTTTGAGTTTTGTTTAAATGCTTATCAACCTCTGGGTTATTTAATGCCAAAAAGGTGGCGTTTTAAGATATTTGTTTTTTAATGTTCAATTATATAGAGAAGGTTGATTTAGTCAGATGTTGAGTTTGAGTTTTGTTTAACGACATATCAACACCTCTGTGGGTTATTTAATGCCAAAAAGATGGGGTTTTAAGGTATTTGTTTTTTAATGTTCAGTTATAGTGAGAAGGTTGATTTAGTCAGATTTTGAGTTTGAGTTTTGTTTAACGGCATATCAACCTCTGTGGGTTATTTAATGCCAAAAAGGTGGGATTTTAAGTTATTTGTTAATGTACGCTTATAGTAAAAAGTTTGATTTAGTCAGATTTTAATGAAAATCTTTTGTTTTTCTTCTTTTTTATTTTAGGAAACTGAAAATGTCTTTTAGTTTTGTATTCAAAAATATTTTGCTGAGAATATTTTTTTTCCGTCAAAAATATGTCAAAAATGTATTGTTGGTAAACTTTTTCCTTCAAAAATGTATATGTTTCTATAAAACTTTATTTTTATGTAATTTACTTTCATAAAAGTGTATTTTATATATTTTCATAGTGTTTTGACACCATTTGGGTGGTTAACTATTCGCCCATAGCTAGGACCCTAGCAGGTTGTACCACTCCGAGTGATGGTAGACCCTCGAACAACAGCAATTAAGAGGTGGTTCCATGCTCTTCACAATCTCCCAATCAGAGGCCTTGCTGCCGGATGCAGTTTAATCTCATGCCGAGGACCAGCGCAGGGGGTTACAGTGAGATAAAGAAAGAAAAGATGAGAGAACGATGGGAATTAAGGATATAGAAGATGGCAATTGATGTTATATTTAAACTTTTGGAGATTGTACAGGGTGGTTGAAATTAAATCCAACACTTGACAAAAAGAAAACGAAATAGGAAATCAAAAACAAAAGTTGTATATGCAGAGACCCGACAGTTTGTTTAGCAACAGTTAGAATTACATAATACATTATTTTTTAAAGTAACCGAAACGGCGGCGGCGACGGCCATCTCATAGAGGGCGCGAAATGTCACATGCTTTGGCGACCATGTTCTTGTCCATAGCGGCGTACGCCTCCACGATAGCAGCTTTCAGAGAGTTGACCGTGTTGTGAACGTGCTTGTTGGTTTTGGCCTTGATTACGCCCTAGAAGAAATAGTGAAATGGGTTGCAGTCGGGTGAGAAGGGCGGCCACAAGTGGTGAGGAACATTGTTGAGCAACCACACCCGGGTCGTCTGGGCCTTGTATTCAAGAGCGCAGTTCTGCTGAAAGACGTAGGAGCCTCCAGCGGCGATCTCGTCTATCCAGGGCTTCACCACGCTCCTCGGCACCTCCTGGTAGATCTCAGCGGTGACTCTCAGGCCTTGTTGAAAGAAGAACGGAAGCGTTGGAGCTTGGCAGCATGTTAGGGTCCAAACAACGAGGAAAAAACATTGCGTAAAAGTCCAGTACTCTTTGTTTCCAACGAAACGTTCATATCTCTTAATACTCTACTCAGCTTCTGGAATCCACCCTTGGCCATACCAGTACGCCTTCGGATCTCCGTATCGCACTTTCTATAATGAAATACTCATACCTGACTGAGATTTTGAGCGTACTGGCTTTGTCCAGGCTATTGATTACGCCAGATAATGAAATTTCTTCCACAAATCGTATCTGACGACCAGGAGTTGGCTCTGTGGGTGTTGCGCAAACACAAATGTGCTTGAGCAGGTGCCTGCATTAAAGATTGGCTAGCCACCATAATAGACAGGCATACCCAGGTACGAGTGGTTAGTCCTTAGCATTACTAGTGAAAAGGGGACAAAATCTATACCATCCGGTATTTTCACTTGGCTCACGGACTTTATTCTGCATGTTCTGCATCGAGCAGCCTGACGCTAAACCGTATCCTGTAGCAATACCTCTGATTGGGAGATTGGAAGTTGTGAGAAGCGTGCAACTACCTTTTTTCTTCTGGTGTTCTCATGTCCAACCTGACCGGGCGTGGTAGCATCTGTTAGGGTTCAAGCAGATAACAAAAATAAAAATAAAAATAAATAAAATAAAAACACTGTGGATTTATATAATTATTTTTTATAGTTAAATGACAAACAATACCTATTTATATTAAAAATATCAACAATACCTATTTAGTATTTATCTATATTTCTGAGATGAGGCAGCATTTACAGTATTTACATTGTTCGGACTATTGTCTTTAAGAACACATGGCATGTGAATATAGAGGTTAGTTAGTTTCTGTGACGTGACCCAGAGAGTTTTAAGTTCAATACAAGGCTACAGCAGTGGAAAACAAGTAATTTACAGGATTAGAGGGAGATAACTCATAACTACCAGAAGAGGCACTACTACGCAATGAATGAAGTTCATATACCCCAGTGATTGTAATAAAGGTTTCGGTTCGAAATTCTTGGCACCTGAAGTACGCCGGAGCGTACAGCGGCCGAAGCGTCATACATGTGGCGACCAGGATGAGGACGGTGATCCGGATAATGTAAATACTATAAATAACTATTTATAATAGAATGACCAACAATCTTTATAGCAATATTATTAACAATACTTATTTATAATAAAATTACCAGCAATATATTTTATCTATAGTTGAAGGCATGCAATAACGTTCATTAAATTCTTCTTCTATGTGCCCTATCCCTTCAAAATGTAGGCGATCATGGTTCTCTACGTCTCCTTATCACTGGTTGTTCTTAGTATGTTTGCATACTGTTACACCTCGCAACCCCCGTTCCGTCATCCACCTGATCAGACCCTGCAAATATGTTATCCACTGCCTTCCTCTGTCTGTTTTTCCTTCTAACTGGCCTGTCAGTATCAGGTTCCCCAAGCTCTCCTTTCTCATTGCGTGTTCCAGGAACTTTAGTTGTCTCTTCCTGATGCTCACTATTAATTTTCTTTTCGTTGCTCTTCTTTCCAATACTTCATCCTTGCTTGCATGCTCAGTCCACGATATCCGAAGCATCCTTCTGTACAACCATATTTCCGCTGCTTCAAGTTTTGTTTTCATTTTCGATGATATTGTCCAGCATTGAAAAACTGACATCATATAGCAGTCGAACACTCTTTTCTTTGTTTCTAGTGAAAATTTCCCGTGTGTTAGTACTTTGCTCAGCTTCTGGAACGCGTCCTTTGCCATGCCAATTCACCTTCGAATCTCTGTGTGACACTTTCTATCTCCTGTTAGAACACTTCCTAGGTATTTAAATTTTTGTACTTGCTTGAAATCGGCTCGGAACGAGAAATCGGGGAACCGAGTTCGAATTCCAGTTGAATTCCTTGCATTCACTTACGCGCAAATACCCTTCGGAAAGGTATTAATCCGCCTCTTTCCCTCCAGTTATGGGTTAAATAATAGGACAGATTGGGTTCTATAGCCTTGGTCGGCAACCAGTCTACCGCAGAAAGCAATGGCAACCTACTGCGGGATAATCTTCTGCCCAGTCAGTCATGTCTCTTTCAACACATGATCGCCCAAAGCGTGTATCGCGCATGGCACTTAACTGACTGACTTGCTTGATTATGGTATCCCCCTACCTGTATTTGGCATTTTGTGTATCATATAATCGATAGAGGTTGATATCCCATTAAATTATATCAACCAACATGATAAAAATCTCTATTATAACATTAAAAACTGTATTCCAAAATATAAGTAAACAACATAAAATGCCCAGCCTCTGGTAATTATGTCCAAACAAACATGCCGATGCACAAAAGCTGTGTATCATTTACCATGTATTCAATTGTGAAAGCAGAATGACATATTTTTATTTCTTCCAAGCTCTCAAGGAAAATGTACGTGTGTGTCTACATTTTGCGTGTTTCACACGCACACACGCACGCACGCACGCACGCACACACACACACACACGCACACACACACACACACACACACACACACACTACTTAATAATCTACTCAGTTTCTGGACCGCGTCCCTTGCCATGCCAATTCACATTCGGATTTCTGTGTCGCGCTTTTCGTCTTCTCTTAGAACACTTTCCAGAAATTTAAATTTTTGTACCTGCTTGATTCTCGTATCCCCGACCTGTATTTGGCATTTTGGGCTGCCCTTTTTACTGATGACCATGCATTCGGTTTTTGTGCAGTTTATTTCTGGTCCTTTCTTGTTACTTTCTTCAGCTACCTTCTGTATTAAGAAAAGTGAATTTTTAAACACGAGCAAAACAATATGAAATTATAAAAATACTTTATTTGTATAAAAAATTTACCAACAATACCTACTTAAATTAAAACCTGTCAATAATAATTATTTATACTAGAATTACCAAGAATACATTTTATCTGTAGTTGAAGGTATACAATTGCGTTCAAAATAACAGATAAGTCATTCATCCTTTGATGTATCTTTGCTGTATGTATATGTATTCTATTCATGTAAATGCATGCTAGCAGATTTCAAACCTTTTGATAAGATATTAATTAGATGCGTTTCAAATCATTTTAATCTTAACCAACTCATATCGAGGCTTCTTTGTTTCTAGCAAAATTGTCCTGTTTCTTAATACTTTACTCAACTTCTGGAATGCTTCCTTCGCCATGCCAATTCGCCTTTGGATCTCTGTGTCGCATTTTCCGTCTTCTGTTATAATACTTACCAGGTATTTAAATTTTCGTACCTGCTTGATTCTCGTATCCCCGACCTGTATTTGGCATATTGGGCCGCCCTTTTTACTGATGACCATGCATTCGGTTTTCTTGCAGTTTATTTTTAGTCCTTTCTTGTTACGTTCTTCAGCTACCTTCTGTACTAAGAAAAGTGTATTTTTAAACACGAGCAAAACAATATGAAATTATAAAAATACATTATTTGTATTAAAAAATTTGATATTTGATATCAATTTGAGGTTGATATACTATTAAAATTTGAGGCTGATATACCATTAAATTATATCAACCAACATGATAAAAACTCTTTTATAACATTAAAAACTGTATTCCAAAATATAACTAAACAACCTAAAATGGCTTGCCTCTGGGAATTATGTCCAAACAAATATTCCTATGCACAAAAACTGAGTATCAGCCCTTTATTCAATTGTGAAAGTAGAAACCGCAGCTAAGAAAGTCGGTTCTCTGTGCAGGGCTAGTAAGTTTTTTCCCGTCTGAAACAATCCTGCACATATATGAATCTACCATTCGCCCGTGCATTGAATACTGCTGCCATATCTGGTCGGATGCTTCTGCTATCAACCTAGGTCTCCTTGACGAAATTCGACGTGGAATCTGTAACGTAATCGATCCCAACTTAGCAGTTCGGATACAGTCACTTTCTCACTAGTGCAGTGTGGCTACTTTCTGTCTTTTCTACAAATACTTTCACGGCTTCTGCTCCGATGAACTTAGCTCACTGGTATCTTTGCTCGAGCCACAAGATTAGCAACTAGGTCCCACCTCTTTATTGGGAAACTAATAAATTGTAAACGCAAATTCTACTCCTACAGCTTCTTCTCTCGCACTTCCCGCCTGTTGAATTCCCTTCCGTTTACTTTCTTTCACGACAGCTAGAATCATCAAGAATTCAAATATAAAGTCATTAGTCATCTCCTGTCTCACTAACTTGCAACCTCTTTCTGTCTCTCCTGCTCCTTTCTTCGTCCACTCCACTCTCATCAGTATTCTCATTCTTTTCCTACCCTCTTCCTGACACACCCTAAAACCTATCACTCTTTCTCATAACTTTCCTCCTATGTAACCCCCTGCTGAACAGTGGCAGTAAAATGCTTTGCTTGGGGCGACACGATTATATAAAAATAAATTATCAAATTTCTTATTGCTTTAAAGCTCCCAATAAATTTAAATTTCGGAATTAAATGACCCATAAGAAGTTGATGTGCCGTTAAACAAACAAAACAAAACAAATCGTGCAGCTTGTATTAATGCTATCTTATTTACATACTTACTATGCCTCTTTTGCGTACCTAGAGGCTTAATTCGGACGGAACTGTTATTTGGAGTATTTCGCCATTTCAGAAACGCCATAGGCAAAGGAATTATTTTAAATCTATAAATGGCAATGCAGTGTTAATATATAATTGTTAAACATTGACACAGACATGTAGACACAAACTATTAGAAATATTCCATCGATTACTTAAAAAATAACAACTAAAGACTGAGTATTCAAAAGAAGACAGCTCACTCGAAATAAAAGTGAATATATACAGGGGACCATGGATAAATAGCTGCCATTTGATTTTTTTAATTTCGGGCATGTGCGTTGTTTGTTTTTGATTTTTTCGTCTGCACAGAATAGTAGGGTCAGTTGGGAACCGTCTGGGCAAAAAAGTGCACTATAATGCATTTCACTTCGTCAGCAATTTAGAAACTGTACACTGTACTGCTTGGAATTCGCACCGGAAACTGCAATTTCAGAGCGGCTAGATGTCAGTCTAAAGACAGTGCAGAGTATTCTGAGATATATCCAATCAAAATCAAAGTATTCGAAGCGATCACGACCGTATGCATCCATTCATCTTCCCACAGGGCTTCAAACTCAACACGGAAACCTACATCAAGTGCTTAAAGACGTTAGTGCTGTCCTGAATCAAGAGTGTGGCTGCTGGAAGCTTATATGACTGGCAACAGGACTCTGTAACATGTCACACATGCAGCAGAACCACGTCATGGCTGTCGGTCAATTTCTGCGACCACATACCCCCTTACATTTGGTTACCCAACTCCCAAGACTGCAACCATTATTATGTGTGAGGGCGTATTTCTCCCCGACAACTACCATCTCCAAGAATTTATATGTTAAGTCAATTGTCATCTCTATCTCCCTAATCTGCATCCTCTCTCTCATGCTTCTTTCTCCGTCCACACCACTCTCACTAGTATTCTCATCCTTCTCTTACCCACTTCCTGACACTCCCTATAACCTGTCACTCTTTCTTATGTAACCCCCTGCATAACAGTGGCAGTAAAAAGCTTGCTTGGGGCGATATGATTATAAAAAAAGTCATCTTCTATCTCACTAACCTACATCCTCTCTCAATATGATTTTTCTATATTTTTATTTTTATTTTTTTGCTTGTTTTTTTTTTTTTTTTTTAATGGGCGAGGAAAGTTTTTTTTTTGTAGATTACTGTTATAAATATCTATTCTAGTATGGGCATGTGAATGTCTTTATGTGATTCTTTTCTGGATTATTTTGAATATTAACTGTTGGGTCATTTCGGCTTAACGAGCAGTACGTTTTTGCTGCCAAATATGTATTACCAAATATGTATTACCAAATATGTATTGCCAAATATGTATTGCCAAATATGTATTACCAAATATGTATTGCCAAATATGTATTACCAAATATGTATTGCCAAATATGTATTGCCAAATATGTATTACCAAATATGTATTGCCAGATATGTATTGCCAAATATGTATTACCAAATATGTATTGCCAAATATGTATTGCCAAATATGTATTACCAAATATGTATTACCAAATATGTATTACCAAATATGTATTGCCAAATATGTATTACCAAATATGTATTGCCAAATATGTATTGCCAAATATGTATTACCAAATATGTATTACCAAATATGTATTGCCAAATATGTATTACCAAATATGTATTACCAAATAAATTGTAGAATATCGAATGTTTTTTCTAGATTATATTACTCTGTTAAATTAAATAAATTTAACATCGAGTTCTTTTGATTTCGTCTCTATGGTAATTTACCTGGCTTAAATACCAAATATTCTACGCTATATATATATAACATAGTGATGATCCACGTATACTGTCTTAATAATATGCATAGGAAAAACTACTAAAAAGTTGTAAGTATAAAAATGTATTTTTTTGACAGTAATTATTTATTTCTATTATTATATTTGATATTTCAGACCGTCCTCGGCCTTTCATCAGAAACAAATGATTTTAAAATTTAAATTAGAAACGTATTTCGCGAGAGCGTTCGTGGAGAGATTGTTTACATCACGTGATGCAGAAAGCGACAGATTTTTTAAAAAATATTTGTAAACGTAAACCTATCTTTAATAATACTTATAAATTTTGTTTTAGAGAAATTTTTTAAGTGTATCTAAAAAATGTTTAACTATTGAAATATTTATAAAGATTCAAAACTGTGTGTATATAATTTTAAAATACAGTATTTTTCTTTCTTTCTGCGTGAGTGTGTAGAACTAAAATCAGAGTCTATTAGTAATATAATAATAGAAATAAATAAATACTGTCAAAAAATACGTTTTTATACTTACAACTTTTTACTAGTTTTTCCTATATATATATATATATATATATATATATATATATATATATACATTGTGCCGGTGAGAAAGTGACTGTATTCGATCTGCTAAGTCGAGATCGATCAAATTACTGATATATATATATATATATGTATCAGCAATGTATATATATATATATATATATATACATTGTGCCGGTGAGAAAGTGACTGTATTCGATCTGCTAAGTCGAGATCGATCGAATTACTGATATATATATATATATATATATATATATATATATATATATATGTATCAGTAATTTGTGCCGGTGAGAAAGTGACTGTATTCGATCTGCTAAGTCGAGATCGATCGAATTACTGATATATATATATATATATATGTATCAGTAATTTGATCGATCTCGACTTAGCAGATCGAATACTGTCACTTTCTCACCGCACAATGTATATATATATATATATATATATATACATTGCTGATACATATATATATATATATATATGTATCAGTAATTTGATTGATCTCGACTTAGCAGATCGAATACAGTCACTTTCTCACCGGCACAATGTATATATATATATATATATATATATATATATATATATATATATATATATGTATCAGTAATTTGATTGATCTCGACTTAGCAGATCGAATACAGTCAGTTTCTCACCGGCACAATGTGGCTTCCTCGTGTCTCTTCCATAAATACTTTCACTGTTTCTGCTCCGATGAACTTAACTCTCTGGTACCCACTATGTATGAATTTACTCGAGCCACAAGATTAACAAGTAGGTCCCACCTATTTACTATGAAACCAATAATATCTTTTTTTCGCAATTTCCGCCTGTGGAATTCCCTTCCGTTTACTCTCTCCAGGAGTTTAAATGTAAACTCTATAGTCATCTCCTCTCTTACTAATCTGCATCCTCTCTCTCACGCTCCTTTCTCTCATCACTTCCACTCGACTCTCATCAGTATTCTCATCATTGTTTTACCCACTTCCTGACATCCCCTGTAACCCGTCACTGTCTTGCTAAAGGCGATACGATTATATATAATATATATAATATATTAGACCGCTCGACCATAGATAGCCTCCTGATCAGACGAGGTTTTTATCATGCTTATATAACACAATTTTCTATTATTTTTTAATTATCTATGGTCGAGCGGTCTAAGACGTTACCAGATCAAATGGTAGCTTCCCCTATGTAAATAGGGGTCGCAGGTTCGAATCCTGCTAGATAGCACACATTTTCGTAATAAAAATTTATCGTAAATAATCAGGCCGGTAGATATAAATATAAAATACTGTTTAATTAAAAACAGAATATCAACTTAAATACGAGTATCGGTAAAAATAATGTTCAAAATAATTCATTACAAATTGTCGGTTGCTTATAACCAAGTTTCGATAAAATTCGTTAATTTCTGTAACATGTTTACACACACACACATAGATATATACTATAGTCATCCGCAGACAGGTCTGTTTCGCTCTATTACAGCACATCAGTACGTACTTTTAGCCATTATCAAGAATTAATTTTGTTTACTTGCAAATAAACATGTTTAAAGTTTATGTATATATTGTCATGTGTATGTCAAGTTCCGAACACGGTAATCTCATTGCTACCGTGTTCATAGTTCATGTTATGAAGCATAGGATTTCTCTTTTTTATTAGTAATGCCTCCATTATTTTTTTATCTTCTTTTGCATGTCGATGATGCTGTGATGTATGCATTGTCAACAAGTATATCACGGATAGGTATTGGAAGATCTCAATGTATGTTTAAATGAGATCGGATGGAAATGTTGGAAGAAAGGTGCAATGTAAATCTTCTCATCAATTTTGTGGTAGTGCAGTCAAAGAAATTGTTTACCAATTCAGATTGTTCTTCAAAGGACATATAAATTTGTAAACGACACTAGTTCTTTGCATTTAAGATTTTGCAGGTGTATTATTATAGTGACAATATTCAAATTTTCGTTCATAATCTAAACTTCGAACTTAAGTCACTGGTGCCTCCTCAACAGGTGTTTACTCGTGCAACCAGACTGGCAACTGGGTCCCACCCATTCATAGTCAGGTTAGCCAAATGCAGATGACAATTCTACTCCTTCAGCTTCTTCTCTCGCATTTCCCGTCTGTGGAACTCGCTCCCATATTCTTGCTTTCCTGACGGCTACAACCTCCAGAAATTTAAATGCAATGTCAATACTCATCTATTAACCACTGGACTCTAGCTATCTCCCCACCACCTATATATCTGTCATTGCACCTGCATTCGCAGCTTTCTATTGCTCCTTTCTAACTACTTTGTACTCCTCACTTTTCTTTTCTAATTAATCGTTTTACAGTTATGTAGCCCCCCCCCCGCTCATTAGTGGCATTTCTGCCTTGCTCGGGGTGAAATGATTAAAAAAAGAATGGAACTTTGTCTCTGTGTGTGTGTGTGTGTGTCCGTTACCTATGGACTCCGGAACGGCTGAACCGATTTTCTTGAAAATTTCCACAGTTGTACTATAAGCGTCTGCGAGTGTTCTTAGCTAGGTTTTGTGTAGAGGTACTCCCGATAAATATCGAAAATCGATAATCGAAAAAATCGGGTTATAGAAGGAGTGGTCCGATTTTAATCAAATTTCATACACGCATAGACAAAGACATAAGAAACGATATTCAGAAGTTTCAAGGTTACAGTCCTTACAATAGTGCAGAAAATCGATAATATATATATATATAAGGCAAGATGTTTGTGTGTGTGTGTGTCTGTTTATTGGCCTGTATGTCTGTATTTTTTCAGCCCTTTTATTTTAGTTTTTGCTTCGGGTTTGGCTCTAAGTAGGTATAATTTTAGTTCTTAGTCTCAGCCATGATACCATTTACTCAGAGGACTTATTTAGCCTTCAAAATTCAGTTTCCCACGAAAAAACTTATTTGATATCGATACCAGGAAATCAAAATTGGACTTACATCCATTCATTTTTCTTTCAGTCTACAATTTCACTTTAACTGGAAACAACTATTGTTCTTTAGTCTTTCGGGCCAACGTCCAAAGAGTCTGATCTCTAGGACTATGGATTAGTTTTAAAGCCTTCATTACACCGAGCAACGCCGGGATATACTGCTAGTATACATATATATTAGTTTGTCACGCACTCACTTTTTGGGAAATAAATAAAATGACTCTGAGATGTTAAATAAATAAATTATTTAATTGAAATAAGCACCCTGTTGATGAGTGACTATTCGCCAACGTAGCTTTAAATTCTTATTCTTTAAAAAATATCATCCATTGATGTGATAAACAGTTCAAATGCTTCGATTACTTCTTCCTTATTGCCGAATGTTCTACTGCGTAGGAAAAGCTGTAATTGCTTAAATAAGTGATAATCAGTAGTAGAGATATCAGGTGAACTTTGAGGAAGAGGCAACATTTCATAATTCTGGCCATGAAGTTTTTGGACAGTTGATTGAGAAGAGAGCAGCCGTGCGTGGCCGTGCAGCACCATTGTCAATCAGTTAAGTGTCATACGTGATACACGCTTTGGGCGATCATGTAGCGAAAGAGACATAACTGACTAGGCAGAAACTGACTACCACAGAAAGCAATGGCCACTTCCTGCGGGATAATCTTCGGCCCAGTTAGTCATGTCTTTTTTGAGACATGATCGCCCGAGCGTGTCTCACGTATGGCACTTAACTGACTGACTATTAAAAAGAACAGGATGTTTCTTTCCCAGTTTTTTGGTCAGACAATCAATTTACCCACCGTACAATGTTGCTGCCATTTTTTCTTTCAGTCAAGAATGAATACTGAAAAAACCTTTTGACAGTCCACCATACAGTAACCATTAACATTTTGAGTCCATTGGAAATTTTATGTATTTTATTGGTGATTAACCTGTGTATAACCACTAGCCTACTCCCTTACTGTTGTCAAAGGGTATCCATTTTCTCATCGCGTGTAATGTTTTGATGCGAAAATGATTTCCAATCGGGAAAGACAGCACACCTCAAAGCGACGGATTTTGGTGGGATCTCATTCAGTTCATGCGAAACAAACCTATCCATTTTATTTACGGTTCAAATTGCTCTCAAATGCTGAAAAGCGAGGTGTTTTTAGTTTTAATGCAAGTTTTAAATCTGTAGTTCTCGGATTGTGATCAATGAAAACAGTCAGTCGATCATGCCTGATAACCAATCCTGGTTTTCCCCTTCGTTTATTTTCAAGACTATAATCTTCTGCACAAAACTTTTGAAACAGTTTGTGAACAGTTCTGATCTGAACAATACTCTTGCCGAAAATCACTTTGATATTTCGAAATGCTTCAAAGACAGGATGATCCATTTTTCACTCATACGGTAAATTTACTCGACATTTGTATTTATTTCTGAAATGAGTAATTTTCAATAATCTTATAATTATTTCAAACTTTTGTTTTTATCTTGGTTGATATGAAGTTATAAGATACACAACGTTTCGGCCAAGTACACTTTGGTCATCATCAAGTGTCCATAGATTAGCTGATGACCAGAGTGTACTGGGTCGACATGATTACGTTGAAACAATGTCGAGTAATCATCGAATTATTTCGAACTTTTGTTCTCATCTTCGTTGATATAGGTGTTATAATAGAAACAACGTTTCGAATAAGTACCTCACGTCATCTTCAGGTATGCATAGATTGGCTTTCTGTTTCAAATTGCTTTCAAAAGCCGAACATCAGTTGTGCGAGGTGTTCTTAGTTTAATGCAAGTTTTCAAAACCTTAGTTCTCGGATTTTGATCAATGAAAGCAGTCAGTCGATCATGCCTGATAACCAGTCATTCGTTTATTTTCAAGATTATAATCTGATGAAAACTTTTGAAACCGTCTGTGAAGAGTTCTGATTTGCACAATACTCTTACCGAAAATCGCTTTGATATTTCGAAATGCTTCAAAGGCAGGATGATCCATTTTGCACTCATACTCGACATTTGACTTGGATTTCAAAACACATTTAATGCATATTTGGTTTTAATTCATATATAATACCATTTAGCTACCTCCACTCAATTCCGCTATCTAAACTTTTAAATTAATTTTATTCAAATCTAAATGAAAACTAAATGAATTAAGTTTACTATTTCCACTAAGCAAAATACCCTGGTGTATTTCATTTTTTTTTTTTGGCCATTTTAAAGCAAACGAGATATTTGTTAACAAAAGTTAATTTTCGGCTTTAAAAATCATGCAAAAATAAAATATACATCTGTGACATATTATTTTAAAAAACCTTAGCAAATGTAATGTTAAATTAATCTGATTTACACAAGTATTACTTATATATAGCATGAAAGTTTAGAATAAAGCTATTTCTTAAACACAGAGTTCAACTTTCTGACCTTTCCACCGTATATGTTCACAGATTTGACAGATGCGAAATAATGTAAGTACATACCGATCATAAGTGACATAACTGTACAAATTATTTTTCCTGTCAGGGGAAGAAACCCAGAATCACATGACCTTTTAATTTACACATAGAAGTTACCATACAAAAAAAAACTTCAAAAATTTAAAGTTTTTTTTTTGTATGGTAAAAAATATTTTAAAAATAGGAAGGTACGACGATTTGTAATAAACTTTTAAATTTTCGATTAGTATATATTATCTTCGTTTAAAATTAACTCCAACACATATTTGAAGCATTTGTCAAATATTTTTGAAACTTTATGAATTATTATAATTAAAAAAATGAATACATATTTTTTAAAATTATATTATTAACTGAAAAAAAATTCAGTCAGTAATGTCCTTAATTTATAACATTTTTTCAAGCAATTAAAATAAAATTAATATTTTCTAAGATGAGTAATTTTCAATAATCTTGGAATTATTTCTAGCTTTTGTTCTCATCTTGGTTGATATAGGTGTTAAAATATACACAACGTTTAGACCAAGTACACCCTGGTCATCATCAGGTGTCCATAGATTGGCTGATAATGACCAGAGTGTACTGGATCGAAACGTTGTGCCTATTATAACACCTATATCAACCAAGATGAGAACAAAAGTTCGAAATAATTCCACTATTACTCGACATTGTTTAATTGTAAACATTTCGACCCAGTACACTCTGGTCACCAGCTAATCTATGGACACTTGATGATGACCAAAGTGTACTTGGTCGAAACGTTGTGTATATTATAACTTCATATCAACCAAGATAAAAACAAAAGTTTGAAATAATTCCACGATTACTCGACATTGTTTCATTGTAATCATTTTCTTTAAGCTTGTCAGTAACAATATATTGAAAGAAAAATGTTATGGGAAAATAAATAGTCAGGAATATGTCAAGATTCCTTTTATACACTAAGAAAGTTACTTCGTTAGATGATCAGATCAACAACCAACCAAAACATGGATCATTTTATGAGTGGCAACCTAATATAGACAGCTCAAAAAATTAGAGGAACACTTTTTAATCAGTGTTTAGCAACCTATCAGTCAAACCTTTGGGTTATTGATCTAGTCAGTTAAGTAGCAGAGGGGGTTGTTAATCAGTTTCAGCTGCTTTGTTGTTAATGAAATCAACAACAGGTGCTTCAGAGGGGCAACAATGAGACCCCCCAAAACAGGAATGGTTAGGCCACTGATACTTATTTTCACTTCTCATCTCTTTTGGCTGATTTTTACTGGTACATCAATACTTGCCGTTGCAAGAAGGTTTGCTGTGTCTCTCAGAACAGTCTCAAGAGCATGGAGAAGATTTCAGAAGACAGGTAGTTATTCCAGGAGAGCTGGAGTGGGCCGTAGAAGATCCTTAAACCCGCAACAGGATCAGTATCTGCGCCTTTGTGGAAGGAGGAACAGGATGAGCCCTACAAAATGAACGCCAGCAGACCTCTTGTGTTAATGTTTCTGACCAAACAATCAGAAACAGGCTCCATGAGGGTGGCCTGAGAGGCCGACGTCCTGTAGGGGGCTCTGTGCTCACTGCCCAGCTCGATTGGTATTTGCCATAGATCACCAGAATTGGCAACTACGTCACTGGCGCCCTGTGCTTTTCACCCATGAGAGCAGGTTTAATCTGAGCACATGCGACAAACGCAAAAGGGACTGCTTGCAACATCATTCAGCAAGAACAGTTTGGTTGTGGGTCAGTGATGGTCTGGGGAGGCATATCTCTGGATGGACGCACAGACCTCTACAGGGCTATTAGGTATCGGGATGAAATCCTTGAACCAATTGTCAGAACCTACGCTGGTGCAGTGGGACCTGGGTTCCTCCTGATCCACGTGAATGCCCGACCTCATGTGGCTACAGTATGCAGGCAGTTCCTGAAGGATGAAGGAATTGATATCATTGACAGGCCTCTACGTTCACATGGCCTAAACCCAATAGAACACCTCTGTGACATTATGTCAGGTCTATCCAGTACTGTCAGGGTGCCCCTCTGACTGTCCAGGAGCTCAGTTATTCTCTGTTTCAGATCTGGGAGGAGATATCCCAGGACACCATCTGGCGTCTCATTATGAGCACGCTCCGACGTTGTCAGGAATGCGTACAAGCACGTGAGGGCCACACAAACTACTGAGACTCATTTTGAGTTTCTAAATGACATTTTGGTAAAATGGACCAGTCTGATGCTTCCTTTTTCACTTTTATTTTTTGGGGTGTCTTTGATTCCCCCTTCTATAGGGTGATCATTTTTATTTCTCTCAAATTATCTGGCATTATTTTGTTATTAATACATCACCTACTTATCACCAGGAAAGTTATTCAAGTTCATCTTTCCCGCTTTTTCGATCTGATGTGTTTTCAAAGTATTCTTATTTTTTTTAGCAGTGTATATTCATATGGACGATCGTGGCCTAGGGCTTGAATCGCCGACTGACGCCAATTCGGTTGGGTTTCAATCCTGGGTTAGGAAGCGACCGGAGTCTAAGCCATACTGATGAGCTGCGAAACATATCTGCCTTGGATGTGCGTTGTGGTACAGTGGATATCGGCTCGGAATGAGAAACCGGGTAGCAGAGTTCGAATTCCAGTTGAATCCATTGTAATCACTTACGCGCAAATACCCTTAGGAAAAGTATTAATCCGTCTCTTCCTTCCAGTTATGGGTTAAATAGCAGGACAGATTGGGTTCTATAGCCTTGGTCGGCAACCAGTCTACCGCAGAAAGCAATGGCAACCTACTGTGGGATAATCAGTCATGTCTCAAAAAAATGTATATCATTTTAAATAGTTGTAAACTTGGTGTTTATTATTTCAAAATTATGAAAATATTTACAAGTATCATTTTATTGTTTTTTTTTCTCATAGCATTTTGACTATATTTTAAATAATTATAAATAGCCAATAATTAAAGAGTTTGAGTTTGAGTTTATTTTGCAGATTCAAACCCTAAACACAATAATGACAGCGAATGTGTATACATTTTTGGGACGCTCTATATTTATATTATAATCAACGCTCTGATCAATATATATATATATATACATATATATATATGTATATGTATATATATATATATATAT